>JAQIXI010001269.1:0-14618 GCA_034700165.1 Galumnidae sp. Gr-Ori-00277 | reverse complement strand
TTTTTGTGTCAAATATTGTAAACATTTTAAACATTTAATGTTTGGGTTTAAACACGTGTTTAGAGTTTAATCGATTTAAACATTTTAGTAATAATTTATTTATTTATTAATTGTTAATATTTGAGTCATTTTATTATAAAAATTGTTTTACTTAAACAAAAAAAAATGTCGAAAAGAAATATCTTCCGGAACAGTTTATCGAAGAACTTATTGCAGATGAAATTCATGCAAAGGACTAAAGAGAAGAACGAGAAGGACCTCGAAGAGGAACAGACTCGAGCTCTTTTAGATGAAGACTACAGTGAAAACGCACGAAAAGAGGGACAGAAGTATATCGTCGACGACAGTTACTTATATTGTGAGCGATTGATATTCGGAAGAATGTCTTTCAAAGGTATGAATCCTGAAATCGAGAAATTAATGCAAGAATTGAATGAAAATAATTGCGATAAAACTGTCGACAAAAGTGTGAAAAATGACGAATCGGCTGAAGTGAGCGATGAAGAGATGACCAAAAGATACTCCAATTTCGTTGACTCCAAACATATGAATAGAAAAAGAAGTAAATATTGGAAACAAAATCAAAGACCAAATAAAAAGTTTAGGGAAACGAATAAAAAGTAATGATTTTAATACAAATGAAATAAATTGTTTTAATTCGAGTTCTTATATAAAGTCTTTCAACAAATTTAATGAAAAACAAGTTCTGAATTGAATTATCTTTAAAATGATTGGATTCATGTAATGACCCGATGTTTAGACTTAATAATACAAAATAATTTAAATAACGATATAATTATTACAAATGGTTTGATTCATATATTCATTAATAATTTCAATCTTTAATCATATTTTTTTTAAACAAAAACTTAAACTAAAAATGAAAACTTTTTATACAATAATACAAATTTCAATGTTTTTTCAATAAAATCAGTCATCTTTTTGGATGAGTTCAAAATAGTCGAGTGCTTTTTGGTACGCCTTTTGAACCGCTTTTCGATCACTTATTTTTCGGGATTCACTTAATTTTTGTTTATCTGTATTACTGTCAATACTTAAGGGCTCTAATTTGTTGCGCGGAAGCCATTGCCTAAACAATACAACATTTTATTCATTCAATTCAATTAAACAATAAGAAAAAGTACCATGTTCGCTTTTGATCGAAAAACGATACTAAATATTGGTTATGTTTGTCCTCTTTCTTTCTTAAGACTAACACTTCCTGTGGCGGTACAGGGATTCCATTCACACCGGAAGAGAAGTCTCCGTCCGGATCCACAATCTATAAATCATAGAAATTTAGAGAAAATATAGGGCATATGAGGTGTGAATTGCCTACCAGTGCCGGATACCAGGGATGTCCCGAACATTTAGCCCAAACCAAATCTTTGGGCTGAAGAGGAATTTTTTGGTTTTCGATCGCAGAAATGTCAGAACGAGAAGATCGCGATCGCGGACCTGTTTTTCATATTAATAACAATTTATAGCTTTTGAATGAATAGTTTGAACTCACGCTCTCTTTTGTTTCGGGCACTGACACGACTACTGGTTCCCGAAGAACCCAATGATGAGACAGAAGAGTGTGAATTAGTTGTTTCACTCGAATCACATGTTTTGGATGAGGCGCTGGAGCTGTGCGATTGAGAGCTCTCCGAAATTATATCTGACTCGACCGGAGAATTCACTTTAAAATTAAAAACAAAATTTTTAATTTCATTAAATTTGGAAACGACTGAAAGTAAAGGAAAAGTTAAGAATATTAAAGAAACTTTAATAAACTTACTATTTCTGTAAACACTAAAGCTCTCGGACTGAGACATTAAAGGGAATGGAATTGTTTGGGAAACGTCTAAACGCATTGAATTATTAGAGTTTTGTCTCTTATTTGGTCGCGAAGAGGAACTCCTATTTGATCGTCTTTTTGTACCTAATATTCAAATAAAAAAAAGATAAGAAAATGTATTTTATATAAATCAGTAATTTATTCTGACCTCTGACGGCTTGTTCTCTGGCAAAAGATTCTGCGGTTTCAGTAAACATATTTGTGGGCTGACCCGAGTCAGAGGTCACAGACTTTGAATTACTATTCAGTTTTGAATTCTGACACTTCTTTCTAAGAGAAACGCTTTTTTCAAAACCAAAATTTGAATTCAAAGCCGGAGAGTTAGGGGTCAGTGAGTTTGGAGACAAAGACCCACTCAAAGGAGAGCCTCCGTTCACTTTCCTCTTGTTTCGAGAGTTCTTGACTTTAGGAGTTACTTCTGTCAAAATATTAGATATAAAAAATGCAAAAAAGAGAGAAAACAAACCATTCGTTTCGTTATTTATTTTATTGTTCAATGATTTGTCATTTTTGGTGCTTTTATTCGATCTTTTGGTCGGAGATTCTGTGGAAAAAAATATATATAAAAATTGTTTAAACAAATGAAAAGTCTAACCTTTTTGACTATTAATTGAATTTTGTTTATTCGGAGAACTAATGAGTCCTTCGATCTCTGAAGAGTTGATACTCGCGGAAACAGAATTATATGTTTTTCTGCCCTCAATCTTATCGATTAAATGCGTTATATTTGTGTTATTCTGACAGACGTCTGTTCCGTCGGAATCCAAACTGTTTTGGATTTTATTTTTCGGAGATTTTTGTTTCTTTTTGTTTGGAGAAGAGTTTCTATTATTTGCGTTAGAGTTGAGGAACGAATTCGTTTGAAAAGCGGTTGCATTTAATGGTTGTGCTGTAATGTTGAGCGTTTGACTCGAAATGGCGTTCGTTGACTCTATTCTGTCCTTCACGTTAGCGATTTCTGCAGTCAAACTCCTGACTCGTTTGGTTCGCGAACCGCCAGATTTCTGAGATTTCGCTTTTGTCAGACTTTCTTCCAATTCTTTGAGTTTTTCTTCGAGTTGTTTCTTCTCTATTTGGGAATTGTCGACAACAGAACAGACATTTAATTCATAAGCGGTTGACTGCGAATGTAATCCTGTAATTGGATTATAGACATTCATTTGTTTTTTGGCCTCTTTTAAAATCGGTTCTATTTGTTCATTGAGTTTGAGGGCCGCCTTATGCCACGGCGTTTCTTTCGTATTATATTCTGTGCAGTTATTAATTATTGTTTTCATATCTTTAATAAACACTTCGAGTGAATTGTATTCATTTCTATTAATTTTAGCTCTCATTGTACTGAAATCCATCGGATATTTAATGAAATCTAAATAATCGGGCACTTCCTCGACACTAACCGGTTCCGCGAAATAACTATTCGTGTCTTTCTCTTCAAGTTTTGACAAGAGGTCCAACAAAAATATGCGAAAAGGGTTTAATTGGAGTTCAACTGTTTTTTGATGACAGCGAAGGCTTTCTTTTTTAAGTTTTTCTCGTTTTCGAATCAATTCCACCAAAAGTCTCACTCTTTCCAAGTCTTGACGCAAACGATTTAAACATTTTAATTGTTGTTTAATTTTGATGACCTGTTCGTCGTCATCGTCTTTATTCGAGTCTTTCCTCAGATTGTTATGAGATATTTGTAGTCGTCTGAGAAGAGGCACTCCATTGCGTGACTGACGTTTTAAAGTCCAATACCCTAACAATCGCTGCAGAAATTGATTTCTTTTTGGAATTGAAATGATTGCTGCGATTCGAGTCAGTCTTTCTAAAGGAATGGTCGGAATAGAAACGACGGGAATCGCCGAACGCTTTTCTGCTAATATCTTTCGCGCTTTTTTCATCTTTTCTTTGAACTTAGCCTTCGTTTGTTTAACTCTTTGATTATCAGATCGCGAGTCTTCTTCTCCTGAAGAGTAGACACCACTGAGAACCACTCCATTCTCATCAGTGGGTGTGTGAGCGTCACAATAGGCGGCTTTCTTGACATTCGTCACCAAACCAGAAGATGTCATTTCTTTGACGGCTTCCATTTTCATGTATAAACCTGCTTGTTGGGCACAGGTCACGTGAAACGCTACATAACAGTTGGCTTTATGGCACTGAATACAAGCGCCGACATTCCGTTGTTTGCATATATAACAGGATAGTTTCCAACGCGCGGAAGGAATATTTCCTATGCTATCAATGGGTTCGAGAAACACAGTATTTGCGAAACAGACTTCTGGAATCCAAAGGGCACAGACAACGTGTGACCATCGGTTGTCATCAGTTTGTTTAAAAGCCCCGCCTTTGTTAGGACACAACACACAGTCAACAGCTCTGGAGGGAGACTGCAAACAACGCCTACAGAGCCACTGGCCTTCAGGTATATAAGGAACTCCATAACACTCCTGATGTACGGCTAAGTTACACATATCACAGAACAGAATTGCGTTTGAGTTCTGACACTCGCCGTCGTTGCAAATACAACAGACGGCGTCCTCATCGATGGCCGGACCCACATCTTTGCCGCTATTCTGACTTTGGAAATATGACTCCTTTTCTAACCTATCCATCAATAGTTCGAATGTGTCGGCCGGCACTTCAGGCAATTTGTCGTCCCTTCGCTTTTTATTGATCAAATCGAGCCAAGCCGTGTCCTCTTCATCCATATCGTACTCAACCTCTTCGTCGATGTCATCGATAGTCTTTTCAATGTACCGGTAATACGAAGAGGAACGGGGTTTGGCGTTGGGCGGGTCATACCCTTCAATCACCCGAAAAGAGGGTTCAGGAAGTTTTAACACTAAAGGAGTGGTAGGTTTTTCTGTAGGAGTTGTTTGTTTGGACTGCATATCTTTCCTGCCTTTCCCACACTTTCCACTTCTATTCTTTCCTTTACCGGTTTTGGCGTTTTTCGCACCGGGGGTTCCACTGCTTGTCGTCGACGGATGTGTTTCGCTATTCTTTTTGCTTTTGGCATTCAATTCATTGATACAATTGTTGTTAAGCGGAGGAATACCTCCATTGAGGAGCGAGTCTTCGGCTTCATTTCCGTCGAGAAGAACGATATCTATTGGATCGCAGATATTAATTCTGTGGACTTTGCCGTCGATATCGACTTCAACGAGTCGTTGGGCCTCAGCGTAAGTGAGGGCTTCCCTGTTGTTAGTCTTGAGAAAGTCTGGCGGAGACGGGGATCGACCGGCAACAGAGCGGTGGTGCCACTGACCCCTCTTTCGCATACTTTCTGGCGTTTGACTCGTTTCCAGTTGTCTATTGT
Organism: Galumnidae sp. Gr-Ori-00277; assembly: GCA_034700165.1. NCBI lineage: Eukaryota > Metazoa > Arthropoda > Arachnida > Sarcoptiformes > Galumnidae > Galumnidae sp. Gr-Ori-00277. The sequence continues at coordinate 9,471 of JAQIXI010001269.1, read as the reverse complement.
TTATGTGATCGAAGTTATATAAATGGAAACGCATTCCGACGTAAGTCTTATACACTTTTTGGCATTTCTCGAACGGACAGACATACGGGGGTTTCGTTGCCTTTATATTCGACAAAAAAGATTTGCAGTCAAAGTCGAGAACCATTTCCTGGTAGTCTTGTTATGCAATTCCGGCCTAATTTGTCATCGATTTCTTCATTTGATTGCTTTCGACTAAAAGACAACTGAATTAAAAATAAACGAATCCATCGAAGAGTTTCTACAAACCATTAATTTATGGATCAATTGACCCAAAGATCAAACCATTTGATAATAAATCAAAAGTTCAATACATTTATGTTTGTAATTATCGTTAAACTGAAGATAAATAGTCTTTAATTAAATTAATAATCGAATGACAATTAAAGAGAAAAAAATCACAAAAATATTAAATAAAAGTTTAATTAATTTATAAATAATTTTTTAAATAATTTGAGTAAAAATGGGATAAAAATATGAGACTTTTATTTAATAAATGATTTTATAATCGAATCGACGATTAGTTAATTTAATTGAATAAATGTCTAAAATTAAAATAATTTAATAAAATTGAAGTCAACATTAAATTATAGACTTTTGGCGACAATACAAACAAATGCACACAAAATGGGTTTCTATACGACTCAAGTGATCTCTGAATGCGAACTCAGTTCAGTACACTTTTCGTATTAATTTTGTCCTAAACCTGTATTTAAAAATAATGTAAAACGTCTATAAAAGGCGAGTGAGAGCGCAGTAAACGTTATTCAAGTGTTGGGAGATTTTGTGACAGAATTTCAACCGAAAGTTTTGCGGGAAAAGTGGGCGGAGTCTCACTTCTCAAACCATTGATTTGAGTCGACGTAAGAGAAGAGTAGGGATTAGTGGCGCCACCAGTGGTTAGTATTTGAGTGGCAATGAGTCAGTGCTGGTTTGGCGGCAATCAAACTACTAGTGGTGAGAAGGGCTACGAATGGAGAGTTAGTGCTGTAGTCAGAGCTCACAACTAGTGCTTTGAAACGTAGTGGCAGTCAGTGAACAGTCCTTTGAGTTTTGTTCCAATACTCACAACAATAAACACAATTTGACGCCATTTGCCCACTATTTGGGTCACAACTCTCACCACTCGAACCATAGACTGAGAGGTGAGTCCCGACTCCCGAACTCATACCCGAAGTGTTTGTTTGCTATCATTTGTTTCTGAAACGCATTTAAACTGAAATAAAATGTTTGAAAATAATACGAAAAAGCGATCAAAAATGGCGTTCAGTCACGGCTTCCCAACTCGTAGTCACGAATTGACGTCACTTCAAGTCATACCTCACTCACGAAATGCATTGAAGTCTCAGCCAATGATTGCCTTAAACTCATTTTTGGAGCCCTTTTTGATTGCAATCAAACTTTTGTCAAATCGTTTGACTTTTAATTAATTTTTATTTCTTAAAACTTTTCTTTTAAATAGATTTTGATCTCAACTCAACTCTAAATCAACGTTTAGTTAATTAATTAATAAATTTTTGGCCAAAAAATGCTTTATTTGGAGGACTATTTGGAAAGTATGAGAACTTAATGGAGAACTTCTTTTCATTTAATTAAACCAAAAACTGAATAAAATTTGAGGAATAAATGATTGAATGAATGACTGAATGCATGCATTTTAACACTAAAACAGTTTTTTTTAAATTGTATTTTAATGCAATCGTTTTTACATTGCATTCAGTGATCGAACACTTACCACAAGAACTAAGAGATCGGTTTACAGAAATGCGTGAAATGGATCTTCAAGTTCATAGTAAGGACACATTCCTTTCACTCCGAGCTCTCATTTTTCTCTGTTTTTCTTTTTAACTAAAAAATTGTTTTTCAAATCTGTTTCTCAGTTTTGGAATTCAATATTCAATTAATTAATTATATAATGTTTTCGAAATTTATTTTTCTTTTCAAAAAACTTTTGCCCAAATGTTTGAACTAATGTTTGGATTATTTTTATGGCACTCATAGACGCAATGGACAACTTAGAAGAACAGAGTAAACAATTCTTCGGTAATGCGAAGAACATGAGAACAGAGCAGAGAGACGTCGAATACGACAAAATAAAACAGGTTTTGTTCAGTTTTGCAAAAATGGCAATAATTAAGGCTTAAGTATTGAACAAAAAAATTGGTCAATACTTATAGGACTACTATAAAACATTAGAAGACGCGGAGGAAAAGGTGTCGTTAGCCAATCAAATATACGAATTGGTCGACAAATATCTGAGACGTTTAGATCAGGAGTTGCAGAAATTTAAGATTGAATTAGAGGCCGATAACGCCGGTATCACTGAAGTTCTTGAGAGAAGTCAGTCCTATATATATAGGCTTTCCATTATTTGAGACTAAAACAGTTTTATGTAACGATAGGGTCTTTAGAGTTGGATAACCCGCCGCCCGTTGCTGTAAATCATGTCAGAGAGAAAAGAAAGTATACGTTTCATAACAATAATGTTAATACAAACAATACCTCCCATTCGACCCCTCACACGGAAAGGCCTCAGATCGCCTCTACATCGGAGAAACTCCTCTCAACAATCGCTCAGGAAGTATACCGGGGAACACCACCTGCGGTCAGCCCTCTGTCTGCTGGGGTCATAACCAGTTCGAACATAACATCGAATCGTTTAAACGCCAACGCATTCACTCCATTATTAGCTGTCGTTAACGCCAATCAACCGAATGGCAGCAATCCTACCATCCCTTCACCACTTGTAACGCCTAATTCGTCCGTTTCTGCATCGGATAAGACAACTGCACCACTACCTCACAACTCTTTTCGGTGTAATTTAGGGAACACTGCCATCGCAGCGGCCGCCTCTCAGGCAATAGCAGCCACACAACAGGTATGCATTGTTTGTGGACTCGAATTGACTAAGTTTTGTGCACAGATGCAAATGGGACGGCGAACCGCTAGTCTTAAGGCTAGCTATGAGGCCATTAATTCTGGTTTTAATAATATCTATAATTTCAATCCATTGCGCGATCACTCAATAACTACACCCAATTCGGAATCAGTGAATCGATCGACGAATTCCTTGGGTTACGGCTATGATATGTCGACAAATAAAACGAATCAGAGTCGGGCCAATAAAAGGGCGCGAACTACTACTAGTCAATACGGCTCGGACTCCAATTCTCACATTTCACTCAATAGTGTTTTCGAAGACAACAACAGTTCGGAAGCGATGACCAGCGATAACGGGGCCCCCGACTGGACATACGATCCAAATGAGCCCCGATATTGCATTTGTAATAACGTTTCCTACGGGGAAATGATTGCTTGTGATAACGAAGACGTAAGGAGTGATCCATACCTTTCATTATTTTTAATTATATTTTGATATCAGTGCCAAAAAGAATGGTTTCATTATGGATGTGTCGGAATAACCCAATCGCCGAAAGGCAAGTGGTATTGTCCCGATTGTTCTGATAAAATAAAAGAAATGAATAAAAGAAAAGGTGGGCGTAAAGAGAGAGTGTAAGACATCTCCAAAAGAATTAGGGTTTCAATTAAATTGTAATTATAGTTATAAACAAATTTTTGTTAAATTTTTTCAATTTGTGATCACTTTTTCGATTCAGTTTATTGTTATTAATAATAAAAAATAAGTTATTAAATGATTTGAGTGTAAATCTATTCGTTGTTCAACTGATAAACAATTTCGTCATCACTTGAGGGGTCAGTTGAATGATCAGAGAGTAGAAGAAGTTCTTCATCCACTCCATCGGAATCTCCAGAGTATGAGTCATTGCTGTGCTCTCCGTCGCTCTCATCGGCCGATTCGTCGCCATTTTCGAGTTCAAAGTCTTCAGTGACGTCGAGATTGTCGTCGTCGTCAGTGTCTTCATCTGCCACTTCATTCTCCTCTTCCTCTTCGTCCTCATCGTCTTCTTCGTCGTCATCTTCTTTGGAGCGACCGATTTCGAAAAGTCGGGCCACACTTTCATTAGAGAAGGTTAAGTGTTCCCTATTAGTTGTGTTCTCAACTAATGCTATATAACAGTCTCCCGGATCGACAGCCAAATCATAAATATTACGCTTCACATCAATGGTCGCAATACTTGAGTAGTCATAGGCATCGAAAGTTCTAAAAGAAGAGCCGTACGGACTTTTGGACGAATCGTCCTCTTCCGAACTCTCCTCTTCGAAAACGGCTGTAAATCAGATTCAGTTAATAGTTTTTAATTAAATATAAGAAACAATACCTCCATATATAACATCTCCGATATTATTGAATTTGATTCGACACTAAAAAGTTAATTATTAGCGCAAAAAGTAAGTGACGGACAGCAAACCTGATCTAATGCGGGCACAGTCTTCAGTAAATGGAATGTTTTAATGTCCCACTAAATCAAATTAAATATTAGTTGAAATACATATAAAACTAAAACATACGATCTCTGAGTTGGAGAGGATTTCCTGACCGTTCGGATGGAAAACCCCATTAATGTGTTGATTAAATTTATCAAATTTATGAACGGGTGTCGAACTCCGGAGGTCCCAAAGCACTCCATCGTTGAGTATTAAATCGTCAGTCGGATGAAATGTAGCCCTATTTTTGACGTATCGATTGGACAGATTCTCGTCCTGATAGGTATGTACTAATTGACCCGTTGTTAAGTCATACAACTATTAATAAAAATTTTGATTTAATGACAACAAATAAATGAAATGACTCATACGTTGGCCGCGTATTCCTTTGTTCCCAAGACTTTATCCTGAGTTTGTTTACCGAACTCTACGTAATAATCTTCACGAAATTCGAGTCTAAAAGCAATTAATTTTAAATATTGAAATAAAAAAAATTATTTAAAAAAATACTTCGATTCAAAGACATCAGTAAAAGTCCATAAGACAGACAAAGGGGGTCTCCATATAGAAGAGGTCAGAATTAATTTTCCGTCCTTTAAAACAAAATAAAAAATGAATGAATTCAGCGAAAAGACAATCAAAAACTTACTCTCGAAGGTTCGATATGTGAGACTTCAGAGTCGTGACACGAATAGGTGGCCTCCAGCTATCGATTGGATAGTTTTTAATAAATGTTATAAAAGTGAATCACTTACTGTTCCGCTGTGGAGATTAAATGCGGCCAATTCGCCGCTTCCGGTTCCCAGGAATAGGAATTGGTCCACGTACTAAACATTTACAAACAATTAATCAAATGTTTTCTAAATTGAAAGCCTCACCGAAAAGGCACAACTCGTAAAACTGCTGGAAGACTCGGGATCTCTATAGGAACGGATGGGTCGGAATCTGCTGTAAATAAATTTTCGGTCCATTTTAGAGCCGTTAAGTCCTCCAAAACGAGGAAAAATAGATCTTCTCTGAACTCGTGTCGTAATATTGAGTGGCGCCGAATCCCTATTCAAAGGTTCCGGACATCTGTGAGGTGTAAACAAATCAAAGGGCGGACACGTGACCACTGGGTTTTTGCAGAGTCCGTGTTGTTTACGGAGATATTCGGTTACGATTGAGTCTAAAGAAATTGAGGATTGGATTTGGTTTTGATTGTTTGACATTTCGTTTAGCCTTTTAATGATAGGAGAAGAGGGATGAGTCGTTGACTGAAGTTTCCGAACATTTAATGAATTTTTTAAAGAACTTTTGTTTGGGTTCGGCCGATGAATACGAATGGGAACTACACTCGAAGACTGACTGCTTGAAGACATATTAGGACTCTGAAGACTAGAAGGGGTGACCACATTTGTTGAAACTGAAGTCGAAGTATTAGGAGTGACAGAACTCAATGTACTCGGAAGAGGAGCTGTTGATATGGGGCGCGACTAAACAAATATAATTAAGAATCAATTAAAACAAATGAGAGGACTTACGACTCGATTGTGCGAAATAGGAGTTGTTGGCCACAAACCGGACATATTCCTGGTAGTACTCAAAGTTGGCAAATCTGCTTCCGTATGGAGTAATTGTGCCGTTTTTGTTAAATTCTTTTTAATCAAATGATGATAAATGAGTTGTAATAACTCTTTTTCATTAAATTCAATCCTCGTCTGTGCGACCACTTCTGCCTAAAAAAACATTTCAATGAATTGCAATCAATAAATAAATCTATTATTTAACATAAATATGAATTAATATTCAAATAAATTAAAAGTAATTTAAATGAGGACTTATTTTTAATATAATGACTTACTTTACTAATGTTTGCAATGGAAGTCTCTAAATTGGTGGCCACTGGAGAACCGGTAACCCTTTCAATGAGTTCAATACAATATTTACAAAACTTAATATGTTCTGTCCTTTTGTCCTGAAGTATAGGTTCTTTCATTAAGGACTGCAACTGTCCGTTTGTGAAAAGTGGAAGCTTTGAAATGATTTGTTTGACGGTTTCACTTCGGGCTAAACCACAGAGAGCTTTACAACTGAGCGCTCGAATAGAGTCGGCATCAGTTATGGGGGTTTTAACCATAAGAAGGTTTAATAAAATCATTATTCCATTATTAGTTCGGACACAATTCCACATTTTAGTTAACAAATCCTCTCCACTTCTAAAAGATCTTTTCTTAGCACTGCCTCCACATAAACGAGCGATAGAACCACCGATTCGACTGATAGGTCCACAGACACAGTTTATAATAACATTGAGAGCTGATCGCTGACAGTCGGGATCGGCCACAATCTCTCCCTCAGCCGCAGCCAAAATGATTCTGAAATCAATTTAAAGTTTTTAAATGAGTTTCAACTTTCGATTATAAGTAATACCTAATTCCGACAGTATTTTGATTATCTTCACCGACCGGAACGTTTTCGCACAAAACATTTTGGAATTTTGGAGTAACACTACAGACAACCAACACATCCAAAGCACTTCTTACAGCTTCAGCCCTGTATTCAAACAAATTGTAAGTTTAATCGACAAATAAAAGATTTTAAACAGACTTTCCGGTGAAGTTCCAGTCAAAAGAAACTGCAATTAATTGTATTAAAAGTTTGACTCCACTCAATTTCAAGAGTTCATCGACTGGTTTCCAATTGATTCTTATGGGCATCAATTCGAGAAGAGTTTCCACTTTTTCCATAATTATATCATAACTATAACGACTTGACTTATATGGCGGAACATTTGTGTCAATTGACTCTTTAGCTGTTGATTCGAAACTAGAAGAAGAGCGCCGTAACATTTCTGCCTCAACGAGAAGGTGTGCCTCATAGTAACGTTTGAGTGCAACGCAAACGTGTCGCGCATTTTGTCTTTTTGTGAACAATTCGTCTTCAGTGTATTCCGTTTCGTCAGAAAATATATCCAAAAGAAATATCTTTTAAATAAGAAAAATGTTAAGAAAATAGTATTTAATGAGTAATAAATAAATACCACATTCAGTAGTTTTCTGAGTCCGTCCTGACTATCGAACAGTTCCAGAATAAGTCGAAATGAAAAACTTAGACTAAAAAACATCGTTGCGTGACATCTACTCGAGTCATGAGAGCACTCGAGTAGCCATAAGGCGTACGCAACCAAATCGTTTAAGACGTGTTTCGGCAAAAGACATATCTTTTCCATCGCGTCCTCATTATAGGCCAAATAGTATAAACAAATGGAAACACCGGTCGCCGCAACAGACGGTCGGTATATTTGAAGCAATTGCTGTAATCCCCCCGCGTTTAAGAACTCCAAAGAAAACTTTTTATGACACAAAAGAGACGCCAAATACTGAATGAAAATAACAATTAAATAAATGAATTTAGATTTAAATAATCTTACCTTAAGAGCATCGAAAGCGAGTCTAATGTCTTTATTTTTGGTTAAATCGATGTAATGCATAATCAAAGAGAGAGCGTTGTGTTCAAAGACAAAGCACAGCATTTCTTGATAGTCACCCATTGGTGTCAAATATTGTAAAATAAATCTCTGTTTCATTTCTTCAGTCAAAGGATGAACTTTAGAGAATCCAATCATATATGGCTCGACTTCAGCCCAACTGCTATTAGAACACTCACTGTTATATGTCGAGGGAGAGAGCGCTGGAAAACTGACGGGACTCGACAGTCGTCTCCTTTTATTCAAATCCGGAGAACTCGACTGAAGAGTGCGTTTACTTCTATTTGGAGATTCATTCAAACCTTCGTTTAAATTGTTTTTAGATTTGGAACCACTTTTGGATGGATTCAAAATATTATTATTCAAGTGAAGGAACGGCCGATCGTTTGAATGATTTTCATTGGTTTCAATGTTTCGGTTTCGCAGTTCTTTGAGTCTATTTAACATAATTGGCAAAAGTCTTGCATTTTGATCCTTGGAATTAGTGGCGATGTCCTGCACTTCCATGGCTGCGGCCAACAAACCCGTTGCATATGACTGGAGCGGATCGGATGCACTTTCGGCCCAATTAAACAAACGTTGAACTAAACCCTCCTTTAAATGCAAAACAATTCATTCAGTTTTTAATAGAAATGAAATTAATTTAAAATACCGTTTCATTAAAAACAACGGAAGTTTCTAACCCGGGTAATATATCTAACATTAGACGACAGGCAGCGATGTGGAGGTCAGTGTCGTCCCTATGCATGACGTAATCGTTGACTAACTGTTCAATTAATTCAATTATATATTAATTAAATAAATAAAAACAATTAATGATTACTTTATTCATGAAATCATCGTTTCTAAAAAGAGTCTTAAGCACGAGTCCGAGGGAACAATCGGGTCGGGCCCGACTCGGATGGCGATCATCAAAAGGATCAGGGTCCATCTTCAGATATGCTTCCGTCTCTTTCTCTACCAAATCAGAGATTCTTTGCAACAAATAATCGGTTAAATTATGTTTAAAAATACAACAAACCATTACTTATTAAGAATTGGTATGACTTGTTCTGAACTTCTGCTATCTTTTTGCCAATTGTCCAACAATTGGTTCAAAAGAGGAATACTCTCGAGTAGAGCCATATTAAAGTTAAACCAATTATTAAATCAAAATTTATTTACAATTCTTTTAGATAAACAAATTGTAAAATAAGTCAAATAAATAACAAAATAAAAAAAGTCTTAATATTTTGTATAAAAGAGTTGAAAATCAAAGCATTTATTAAATGAAAAATTGATTGAATCGTTTCAATGGTTTTCTTCAAAACAATTAAAACCAATTCTAAGAAAAACAGAAAAATCTGTTTATTTTTGAATAAAACATATTTTCAAACGTAATGTTTGAGTAGAAATTGGTTTCATTTGTCGCTAAAATTAAATAATTAACTAAAAGTCAATTTAGAGTCAAGTAATGAAACTTTTGTTTTTCACAACAATTTAACCAAAAAATCATAATTTAGTTAATTATAAAAACATTTTATTTGTTTTGAAATAATAAATGTTTCGCCGAAAACACGTTTTAATAATAAACAGCATTGAATACAATGTGAATGAGAGCGCATGCGTTACATGTCTTCACTCAAATTGAAAGTTTC
>JAQIXI010001268.1:0-14624 GCA_034700165.1 Galumnidae sp. Gr-Ori-00277 | reverse complement strand
TTGAAAATCCATTGATCCATTGAAAAGTTATTTAGGTGAAAGCGAGGGAACATAGATATTTCCACGACCGTATGTTTATATATAAAGAGAATGAAAAAAAATAATGTTTTATATAATTTTCAAAATTCCACAAAATTAAATAAATTAGAAATTTTTAAAAATAATATTAAAAATATTTAATGTTTAAAATAAAATTTCCATGAGCATTTTTAAACAATTCTTGAAAATTTTTTAAAAGGAAAGTTATTTTTAAAACCAAAAAAATTAAAATAAAATTATTTTCTTTTTATTAAAATAACTAAAATATTTTTGATAGTTTATACTAGAAATATATAAAGTTTAGAGCAGTTCTGTAAATTCAGACAAAATTTTTGTCAAATTAGTGCATAAGTTATAATTTATAAGACATGAACAAGCATATACAGTCGTTCACAAATCTAACTAGGATAACAAAATTGGCTAAAAACCTGAACCTGACAAGATATTCTAAATCGGTAAAGAAGTTTAGAAACTATTCAAAAAAAACGTTGAAATTTTTACGGAAGTCTGTAAAAATGGTCAATTTTTGAATAACTCTTTATTTTATTTATTTAAAATTTTATTTTTAATTATTCAATTGGGGGAGCTTTTGCATGAACATACAAAATATTAACTGGTTTAAGTTTTATAGTCAATTTGGACGTCATAATTAGTTTTGTGAACGACTTTATAATCAATTCACATACAGTTGGACTCAATTTTGGTGAGACTTTATTTGCACGCATACAGTAATTAAATAAAGGGTCCGGACTCGATTTTTTTGAATAAAACAATTTTTAAATCACATTTAATTTGCAACTAAGGAATTTTTGCAACTTTAGAAATATATTAAAAAATATTTATTATCTAGAAGTATGCTAATATTTTGTATTAATTAGAATAAAGTTGAGTGGAAAAGTTTTTTTTTCAAAATTCTTGCTATTTAGAAAAAATAAACATGTTAATTTGAAAATTATGAAAACAAAATTTATTTTGTTCAAAATATATTTAACCAATTTTGTTGAAACTTGGTATAATTGAGCAAATTAATGTTTTGCTATAATGTACAAAATTACATTGAATTATCTCGAATAGTTCAATTAATTATCAATAGAATTTCTTAAAAAATGGATTTTTCAAGAAAAAAAATCTATATACTACTTTTAGCTTATACTACTTTAATTTTACAATTATTTCACAAAAATTTCAAAAAACCGTCTCCCTTTTTCTAGAAGGGTGTTCTTTTCTGATTTCTCTCATGGGGTATTATGCAGATTTTCAGGTTTCAAGGAGTATTTTAAAATAACCCCTTTTGGCAATCCCTGGTTAAAATGATAAAATTCATATCTCATAATTGGAAATAGCAAAAAATGAGTTATATGCGAGCCATAGTTGAGGGACATATGACTGTCATAGGACTGACTAAGAATAATAAGACAAACCAAAGTAAACTACAAAAACTCCTTAAAATTTACATTTTTAAATTAAATTTTTCGTTATTTTGGTGAGAAAATCGTTTTTCACTACATTTGCAGAGTAAAGGTAAAATACAAAATCGTCTTGCGCCAACAGTTATGGATTATCGCTTACAGTAGAGAGGTTTGTGTATCTCCAGAGACCATTCTTTTTATTAGTAATGGAGGTGATTAGTAAGCCTTTTGTCAGTAATTTGTAAATATTTCTTTGTATTAATATTAATATTTTGTATTAATATTTTAACGTATAACATATAACCTCATGTTAGTAATAGAGGGACAGGGAGATTGACGGCTCTCTAGAGACCATTCTTTTTATTAGTAACGGAGGGGACAGGGAGGTTCTTTGCTAGTAAAGGAAATATAATTCTTTGAATATTAACGGGTTACCTATAGCCTTATGCTAGTAATCCTTATGTTTTCACTACATTTATAGAGTAAAGGTAGTATATAGAATCGTCTTTCCTTTGATTTTGAACACAAACCTTATTTTGACTTAATTTTATGATTAAATGTTTACAAAATTAGAATTATAATTGACATCCATTAATCAGTATACTTACTCTATAATATAAATATGACCATGATACACCGTACATGAATTTATATGAAAGGTCAAATTGTTATATATTACTAGAATTAAAAGTATTTGCACTGGATAAAAATATATTTATCTAAAAAACTAAAATGTTCACATATGTATGAGATTAAAACAACTATTAAAGAACTATATAAGTATCAGATATTATCTTCTAAACCAAACGTTGATTCCTTGATTCACTAGCAACATAAGATAATGGTTAACCCTTTTCCAAAAGTGTATGAAAACGATTTTTAACTACATTTACGGAATAAAAATGTAGTATATACAATCGTTTCCCCCGCCCACCCCCCCCCCCGCTTTTTGCTTGCAACGGGGACTTCTTCTTTGGAGATTAACGGGTAATATTCACTCTTTTGTTAATAAAAGAGATATTCTTACTCTCTTTGTAAATAATGAAAAGGACAAGGAGGTTTCTGGCTCTCTAGAGACCATCCTTTTTATTAGTAACCGAGGGGACAGAGAGGTATTTTTCTAGTAACGGGAAACTTTTTTTTTGAATATTAACGGGTAACATATAGCCTTTTGTTAGTAATGGAAGGACAGGGAAGTTTGTGGCTCTCTAGAAACCATTCTTTTTATTAATAACGAGAGGGGACAGTAAGGCCTTTTGCTAGTAACGGGAAATTATTTCCTTTAATATTAACGGGTAATATATAGCCTTTTGTTAGTAATGAAGGGTTAGGTAGGTTTATGGCTCTCTAGAGACCATTTTTTTTATTAGTAATGGGAGGGGACAGGGAGGCCTTTTGCTAGTAACGGGAAACTATTTCTTTGAATATTAACGGGTAACATATAGCCTTTTATTAGTAATGGAAGGACAGGGAAGTTTGTGGCTCTCTAGAGACCATTCTTTTTATTAATAACGAGAGGGGATAGGGAGGCCTTTTGCTGGTAACGGGAAACTATTTTTTTGAATATTAACGGGTAACATATTGGCCTATGCTAGTAATGAAGGGATTGGTAGGTTTATGGCTCTCTAGAGAAAATTCTTTTTATTAGTAATTGGAGGGGACAGGGAGGCCTTTTGCTAGTAACTGGAAACTATTTTTTTGAATATCAACGGATAAAATATAGCATTTTGTTAGTAATGGAAGGACAGGAAAGTTTGTGGCTCTCTAGAGACCATTCTTTTTATTAGTAATTGGGATTAATGTAAAGACTGTTTAGTGATCGGATAAAATAATGAACCCTTTTTTATCTCCATTAATAACAAAAGAATTCCTGTCACCTCATTAATGTCCAAAGAAATTTGGTTATATATTTATAAAGTATATTCTCTATATACAATTACTTAATATCCATAAAGTATGAAGATTTTATCTCTATGAAGATTTTAACTTTCCTATCCTCCTGATTTATTATAAGATTGTTAGAATATCTCTGAGATCCTATCAACTAACAAAATCCTTCTAGTATTAACATAAGGCTATATGTTACCCGTTTTTATTCAAAGAAACATTTTCCCATTACTAGCAAAAGCCCTCCCAGTCTCCTCGAAGCGCTGGCCCGATTTTTGTCTAAAATATTGAAAAATCGGAAAAAATTAGCGAAAAATACATAAGATGACTGTAATTAGTGAGAAAAGTAACAGATAAAGTAACAAAAATTCTCCAAAACGTCAAAACCGGGTTTTTAGAGTGACATTTTTGTAACTTAAATTTTTTCAAATTTGGAAAAAATCGTTTTTGTCAAAAATTCTTAGTTCTTAGTAATTCTTGAAATTCTTAAGAAACAGATGTTTGATATCGAATTTATTTTGAAGTAGTATTAAAACAATTTTAATCACTTTTAAATATTCATTAAAATATGTATTAAATATTTGAATTCATATAATATTCCCTTTTGTTTTTCAGGATTTTTGATATTCTAGATCTTTTGAAAGAAGAAACTGAACCGTCGAGTAGCAAGGTTGACAGATGTTTGAGTCTGTGGCAAAAACGTATACAAAAGCAAACGTCGCACAAATGTTCTGTACCTCTAATAAAAAATAACAAAAGCCGCTTTTGCAACTCGCATGTTGTTGAGACTCATTTGAAATCAACATTATTCACAATCTTAGTAACTATGACTTTACTAAATATAAAATAATTGGTCTGACGATGGCGATAACGGACACAATATTTGTTATTATCCAAAGAATCAATAAGAAGTTGAGAGTTATTCCCGTTTTATAATAAAACCACTGAAGAACAGTCTTTCGGCTGACGGAAAAAATTCAGTCAAAAACTTAGATCATCATGTATCATTTCATTGTATTATTTCAATTCTAAAAACGAGAATCATTTCAGAACAATGAATTCAATGAGTCTCAGGTCTCGAAAGTCTCTCTGAGGGACAGTTGAAGCAATTGGCAAAAGACACAATTTTTGTTGTCGAGACTTTGTCCAAAACCCCTTGGTTCTGCCTCACACAAAGTGTGCTGTACTAAAGACAAACTAAACTTGATGATTTATGATTTTGGTAGTTTGAAAAATCCAGTTTTTCTTTATGTTCAAAATATTTTAGCTGACGCTGAGTATCTAAAATATGTCAATGGTATGTATTGAATTGATCTAGTATCTAAACAAGGTTTGCGTTCAAACTCAAAGGGTACTACATTTACGGGTTAAAACTAGTATATATTTCATTTTGTTTTAAAAAGAATAATATTTTAAAAAATCAAGAACTCAAATAAAGACTCAACCTGGGTAACAGTGGCTAAACATAATAAAAATTTGCCCCAACAAACAATGTATTATGTATTATGTGGCCCCAATAATTAAAAATCTTATAGATAAAAAGTGGTGGTCTTTTGGCCCACCACAACTAAAAATGCCTAATGGATAGGAAGTGGTGGTACTTCTGCCCACCACAACAAAAATCTTATAGATAAGCAGTGGTGGTCCTTCGGCCCACCACAACTAAAACTGCCTAATGGATAGGAAGTGGTGGTACTTCTGCCCACCACAACAAAAATCTTATAGATAAGCAGTGGTGGTCCTTCGGCCCACCACAACTAAAAATCTTATAGATAAGCAGTGGTGGTCCTTCGGCCCACCACAACTAACAATGCCTAATGGATAGGAAGTGGTGGTACTTCGGCCTACCACATCTAAAATTCTTATGGATAAGAAGTTTTAGTCCCTCGGCCCACCACACTTAACAATGTATTATGGGCATACTAACATTAGCTTTACAACATAAGGATATATGTTACTCCTTAATATCCAAAGAAATATTCTCCCGTTACTAGCAAAAGACCTCCGTGTCCCCTCCCGTTACTAATAAAGAGAATGGTCTCTAGAGAGCCATCAACCTCCATGTCCTCTCCATTACTAACAAAGAGAGTCTAAATTAGCCGTTAATATTCAAAGAAATATATTCAAGTTACTAGCAAAAGACCTCCATGTCCCCTCCCGTTACTAATAAAGAGAATGGTCTGTAGAGAGCCATCAACGTCCCTGTCCTCTCCATTACTAATAGAGAGAGTCTAAATTAACCGTTAATATTCAAAGAAATATATTATCGTTATTAACAAAAGAGTGAATATTACCCGTTAATCTCTAAAGAGCTAGTCGCCGTTGCAAGCAAAAAGCGGGGGGGGGGGGCGGGGGTGTGTGTGTATGGGGGGAAAAACGATTCTATATACTACATTTTTACTCCGTAAATGTAGTGAAAAATAATTTATCAAGGTATGTTTGGAACGGTTTGTTTTAGATCGACTTTTTTTCATAGCCAATATGAATTGACCTGATTGGCAACTGTGCCGTATATTATTTACTAAAATTTCAATATAAAATATTAGCTAGGTATATTATTAACAATATTTATTAATTAATAATTTAGTATAACCAATACTTTACTAATTGCAATCAATATTCTGTTTTATCATTTATTGTTGGTAATTAATATTTATTTCTACAATCAGCTAGAACAAAATTCTATTAATCAAAGAAGAAAATAAATTATAACTTAAATAAAAGATTTTTGTGTTTTAATCTAATAATTTATTCGTATTATAATATAATTATTATAATATAAATTTATAATTTGATAACAAACCATCAACAAGTTTCATAAAATTTTATTAACCATTAAAATTTTAAACAATTTTAATGCACTCAACTGCCATTTGTGTGATAACTAGCCGTACAGCCACTTAAGTTCATAAAAATGGTCAGTTCATAAAAAGAGAAATTTATTATAAATTCGTATAGAAATTAATACTAAGAATATTATGCACTAATTATTGAAAAATCACTAATCTTTGTCTGTTTAAAGGATTTAAACGTATTATCAGTTATTTTTTTAACTAATTTGTGATAAATAGTTGTCAATAGATTCGTAAATTGTTTGAAAAAATGTTTTTGTAATTGAGTTAAACATTTAAAACCATCATTTAGTTAACTAAAGATTTCTTCTGAATTACTTTCAATCTCAACAATTTGTAGTATTTATTAAAATGCTTAATAAAAATTTGTATCGCAATTTGAAGTGTGGTTCACAAAAACAGACTTAATTTTATATAGACTTATATATAAAGGATTTGGTAAATGAGTTCATAATACCCGACTGTTCACAAAATTGGAGTTCATAAAAATGGGCATATATATGGTGTCCTTTTCTGATTTCTCCCAGGGGTATTATGCAGATTTTCAGGTTTCAAGTGATATTTTAAAATAACCCCTTTTGGCAATCCCTGGTTAAAATGATAAAACTCATGGCTCATAATTGGAAATAGCCATAAATGAGTTATATGCGAGCCATAGTTGAGGGACATATGACTGTCATTGGACTGATTCAAAATAAAAAGACAAACCAAAGTAAACTACAAAAATTACTTAAAATTTAGTTTTAAATTAAATTTTTCGTAAATTTTGGTGAGAAAATTGTTTTCACTACATTTGCAGAGTAAAGGTAATATACAAAATCGTCTTGCGCCCACAGTTATGGATTATCTCCTACAGTAGAGAGGTATGTGTATCTCTAGAAATCATTCTTTTTATTAGTAATGGAGGTGACTAGTAGGCCTTTTGCTAGTAAATTGTAAATATTTCTTTGTATTTTAACGGGTAACATATAACTTCATGTTAGTAATAGAGGGATAGGGAGGTTGACGGCTCTTTAGTATCCATTCTTTTTATTATTAACTGAGGGGACAGGGAGGTTGACGGCTCTCTAGAGACCATTCTTTTTATTAGTAATGGAGGGTAAAGGAGTATTTTCTCTAGAATTCATTTTTTTATTAGTAATGGAGGGACAGGGAGGTTCTTTGCTAGTAACGGAAATATAATTCTTTTAATATTAACGGGTAACCTATAGTCTTATGCTAGTAATCCTTATGTTTTATTATTAAATGTGATGGGCCAAAGTACCCAAGGTCCTTTGAGTTTGAACACAAACCTTGTTTTGACTTAATTTTATGAAAAGTTCACAATATTATAATCATAATTGACATCTATTAATCAGTATACTTTTTCTATAATTGAATTGAATTTATTTGTTTATACTCGAGTATACACAACAAATATGCTGATTTCCAGTACAGACAGGTTTTACAATTAAATTAATTTATATATATATTTAACAAATTTATGAAATTTTATGAAATTTTATGAGGAGTCAGGTTCGAATAAATGTGCGCCCAGCGTGTGTTTCTCTCATGGTCTCTCTTTATAGCACTAACCAGGTTCGACGCTGCTTAACTTTATAACATAGCGCAGTGCGATAACCACTGGTCCACCTCGACCCCTGAATTCTAGTAATATAAATATGACCATGATACACCGTACATGAATTTATATGAAAGGTCAAATTGTTATATATTACTAGAATTAAAAGTATTTTCACTGGATAAAAATATATTTATCTCAAAAACTACAATTCATATGTGTATGAGATTAATACAACTATTAAAGAACTATATAAGTATTAGATATTATCTTTTAAACCAAACTTAGATTCCTTGATTCACTAGCAACATAAGATTATGGTTAACCCTTTCCCAAAATGTGTGAAAACAATTTTTTTTAGAAATCACTATGTATTTCCCAAATAATATTTAATTCTTAAACATTTTAAGAGTTCTTTTATTCTTTGAGATGTTTTGTTTAAAATTAGCTTAGCTTTACTCTGTTAATGTAGTGAAAAACTGAAACTGTTTTGGTCCCTGTTTTTCGGAAAAAAAATATAATTTAAGTAAAAGAAACATAAATTTGACAAAATATTATTTTAATAACTATTGAATATCACTAATAAAGTCTTTATTAGAAAAATCGTATTTTATTAATTTAAAACCCCCTAATTATTAGAAATGGACCTTATAACTAATTTTCATACTTTGCCTTGCTTTAATTTTATTCATTGATATAAGGAAAAGTACTTCTTTCTATTCCTAAATGCCATTATCTAATTCATTTAAAATAAAGCCCTTTAATATTTGGTTGAATTACAAAACTTCCCTCTTTTCCCTTTAACGAAGTATCATGGTCAAAACTCTATTATATAATTGAAGGCATTGACCAAAGTTTATCAATAATTTCCGATGAATTATAAGCCAGAGATGGCTAAACTAGGGGGTGGTATTTTGGTCTCAGCCCAGGGGGTATCAGCGGGGTGGGTATTTTGAAAAGTCGCTAAAAATCGCATATTAATTGGTTTTGAGTAATTACATAAATACATTCAATTCAATAATATTAAAACAATTTAAATCACTTTGTAATATTCGTTAAAAATTTGTATTTAATATTAGAATTCTCATATTATTTTTTCTTTTGTTATTCAGGAGTTTTGATATTTTAAGAAGTAATATCTGCTTAGGGGAACTCACATATAACAATGAGCTTGGTATCATTCGAAAGCTTATAATGTGTAGATTTTAAATTTAAAATTTCAGCTTCGAATGACCAGGATATTTTTAATTATAATTAGTTTTAAATTGATGTTTAAAGCTTTCAAAATTGAAAGATCAAGGAATTATATTGTGACAGTGATTGCCATTAGGGGGGGTATAGCCCAAATACCCCCTGTGATCGACGAAGTACCCCCCTCCCCCCCCCCAGAGCATCGAAGAAAAAATAAAGGGAAAAAGTACGAAAAAGAGAAAAAATAAGAGAAAAATAGCGTAAAAGAGCTGTAAATAATAAGTAAAATAACAGAAAACATGACTTAAATGCATAAAAACATCATATTTACAGTTTTTAAGTGATACCTAAACTTTGAAAAATTTATAGAAACAAAAGTTTGATTTTGGAAAATTACAAGTTTTTTAGTTAAATTGTTAATTTTATGACTTTAATTTGATTAAATACGTTAGATAAGAATGTAATCTATGCCTTTATAACAAAAAACACATAAAAAATGACCTAGTAAGTGTTTTAGAGCCATTTTAAAAATACCCCCCCTATACCCCCCTGTCTCGAGAAAAGTCACCAAAAAAGGATATAACCCCCTGTCAAGTGGTCCGTGGCCATCACTGATATTGTGAACTATTAATGGATTTAATATCAAGGTTCAAATTATTTTATTCATTAAAATTATATTTACTATAAAAGTATTCAGAAAATCAATTTTATTAATACTATCAATAATATCAATAATATTAAACAAATTTAGGAGTAATAAATTTTAAACTTATCTAGTTTACTCATAATTATCCTGAAATTTATGTTCTGAAGATAATTCTGAAAGTTTAGCTACCAATCCTAAACTAACTATAATTAAAATTTCCTGGCCATTCGCAGCTGAAATTTTAAATTTAAAATCTATAGATTATAAGCTTTCGATTGATACCAAATTCATTGTTATAAGCGAGTTTCCCTAGGCATAAAGAACCTCTAAGTCTTTAGAAAGAAGAAACCCGAAAAATCGAGTAGCAAGGTTGATGGATGGTTGAGTCTGTGAAAAAAACGTATACAAAAGCAAAAGTCGCAAAAATGTTTTGTACCCTTTATAAGAACAACTAAAAAATGTCCACGTTTACAAATCGCATTTTGTTAAGACCCATTTGAAAAAACATTATTCCCATTCTTAGTAAATATGATTAATTGTAAAATAATTGAAGGTCTGGCGATGGCGATAAAGGACACAATATTCTCGCTATTATCCAAAGAATCAATTAGTAGTGGAGAGTTAGTCGTTCGGCTGACGGAAAAAATTTCAGTCAAAAACTTAAGCTCTAAAACTCTAAATTTGTCTATCATTTCATTACATCATTTCTATTCTAAAAATGAGAATCATTTCAGAACATTGAGTTTTATGAGTCTCAGACTAAAACTCTAACTAAAACTAATTAAACTATAATAAATAATAATTAAGAAATGAAAATTTAAAGATTTTATATAAACTGTGTTTATAAAATCTTTAAACTTTCATATATAAAGTGTGTTTTAGTAGAATAAATGACATTTACTCTTATATTTGTTTATTCAAATAATATATCAACATATTAATATAATTGATTATTATATTATATTCAACAATAAATTTCATTCAATTAATTCATAGTTCATAAAACAATTCTTTTATTTTTTGAAAACTTTTAGAACTTTAATTAGCAAGTTTAAATTTATTATAATAATAAAAACATGGACATTCCCAACAAAAATTTTATATATAACATCTACTTCAATAAACTTTCATTTGATACCCTGTTTATTTTAATATGAATTTCTAGGAGTCTGTGCAACTGAGAAAACTAGAAGCATATTACTCAAGTATACAAATGTTCAAGTAAAACATTCCCTTAATGTTTTACTTCTCATATAACCTTTCAATTAATTATTAAAACAATTCCATCAAAACATTATTTTTAATCGAATGATATCCTTATTTTAAAAAATATAGAGAAAATAAAATTTTCATTATTTGAAAACTGTTATCAGAAAAAGTTGGTTTATTATTATTCAATTTTTTCAATTGTTTTATTAGTGATATCTATATCTATTAATTACAAATATGTGGATAATTTATCTCATAATTTTATTGGCATTTGGCTATTCCTTACCTGGTAAGTGATTTTGTTCCTAAAATAGTTTTTCACTACATTTACGGAGTAATATGTAGTATATGTATTTGTTTTTCCAAACACTAATACACGTTTTCACTAAGCCAGGGATACACTGATACACCCATACACTAATACACGTGTTCGCTAAGCCACGGACAAACTAATCCACCCATACACTAATACACGTGTTCACCAAACCACGGATACACTCTACCATCCATGAAATGATACACAAGTTCACTAAACCAACTATGCATTATTACATACACATAACTTCCAAGATTATCAACCACCAAACTTTACATTCACCTACTAATCCATTCCTTTAAATTTATAAAAAAAATTTGAAATAATTATTTTTAAAAATAATATTAAATTAAATCTAATTCCATTATACATATAATTATTACTAAAGTTATTGTCGTAAATGTAGTGGATATAGGCTTTGCCCTCAAACCTTGTTTAAAATAAAAATTTAAAGTTTTCTAATCAAAAATTGTTTCTAAATATTTTTAAATCTTTAAATCATTATATAATTATAAGAATATAATCTTTTTCCTTATTATACATATAATGTTATTCTTATATTGTTTTGACTTTTATTGTTATATACTTTTACTAATATAAAAATAAGAAAAAGCTAGATCAACTTTTTTCTTAGACAATTTGTATTGACCTTATCGTCAACTGTCTTTGCCTTACATTATTTACTAAAATATGAATATAAAATATTAGCTAGGTATATTATTAAAAAATATTAATATTAATTATAATATTAATAATTAATAATTTACTATAAGTGAAACTTTACTAATCAATATTCTTTATTACCTTTTATTGTTGGTAATAAATATTTATTTCTGCAATCACCTAGAACAAAATTCCATTAAACAAATAATAAATAATTTAAAACTTAACAAATAGAAGATTTTTGTTTGAAATGTAATAATTTATTCCTATTAATATAAATTTATAATTTCATAGCAAAAAACTGTTTCATTAAAAAATAATTATTCATGAAAATAAGAGACAATTTTATTAGTTATTTTTAACAAGATTGTAGATATTTTATAAATTTCAAATGTTTTTTTTTTGGTTAATTATCTTTTATATTTTTACTTTGATTATTGGAATTTTGTGCTAGTTGAGTATCAGAATTTTTAAAACTCGGACTTTCTTAATATTTAGTTGAAACTTAAAAATGTTTAAATTCTCATTATTAGATGATTTATAGCTAAAAAATATAGTTGAACAAACTTATTTAAAATTGGCCAAGAATATTCAACTCTCACTGACAACCACACCCTTCCTTTCACAGAAATATCTAATTATGAATCAACTCTTGCTTTTATTATGAACTTTGCATCTAATTTCAATCTCATATTACCTTAATAATATTTACAAAACCATTTTTCTTGAAACTTATTTAAACATGCAAATGTTTATAAATAAATGGTTTAAGGTTAACTTTTCATTTTATGTAATTTTTAATATTTTTTCTTTTCAACATTTTCAAATTAAGTGAAATGTCTCAAACTTGAGGAGGATATTTGACAGAATACCATTTTCTGAGCAAAAAATAAATTTTGACAGACACTACTTGTCCTGACAGTACTGTAGATGTTAATTTTAAATTTTCAAATTGCTCAAATGGATATTTTGCCGATATTTCAATCAGCTACTATTCCGTAATATTCTCCTTTAGCCCAGGGATGGCCACTGTTTTATAAAAATAATAAAATCTTCAAAATCAAAGTTAAAAATATTTTGTAAATTTTATAAATATATATATGAAGTTATAATATGTTTTGCACTTTTTATTTACTTATTATAAACTTGCTTATATTTATCATTGATAAATTTGAGGAATTGAATAATTGGTTCAAAATTTTACTCTAAAATCTATAACAAATAATCTTGGTAAAAGAGCCTCGTGAAATACAGTTTTATGGGGAAACAAATTTCAATTTTTAATCTAAACTCAAAAGAAATAAAATTTTCATTTTGTTTCGCTTATTAATTAATATTATATCAAAATTATAACTGTATTATGCTAAATTAGAAATATAAATTAAAAATAAAAATTAAATATTTACTAATAATATAAATGTGGGAAAAAGCTCAAATTAAAAATCAAGATCAAATTTTTTTCTAGACAATTTGAATTTGAACAACTTATTTTATATTGACCAAGAATATTCAACTCTCAATAATAACCACTCCCTTCCTTTCACAGAAATGTTTAATTATGACTCAACTCTTTAATATAAACTTTGCTTCTTCCTAATATTACTTTATTATTATTTACAACAAAAATCTTTTTTAAATTTGTAATGCATTTAATTGTAATTAAAATTCAATTTTATTTTTGGAACATTTAATTGACATTGAACAATTCTAAATGAAATGGTTAAAAGAATTTATATGCATTTAAACTGTACATACTTTTAAATAAAGTCTATTTTCAACCCTATATTATAAATTAAAAATTCTTGAGTAGTAGTATTGTTAAGTTATATAATGTTAAATGAGTTAAGACATGTACTTTAGTTGAAGACTACAAAATTATTATAGATAAAAATATTCTTGATATTTGATATTACATTTTTATTTTGATTACCTTTATTAACGATAAATATCTCATTGGGTAATTTAAAACTTCTTTCTTTAAACCAATAAATATCACCTTGTATAAATTTGAAGGGGTATTTGGCCAATTTTATTCTTTCAGTGTGTATTCCGTAATACATTTTTTATCTTAACTTCTGTTTCTGTATTCTGATTAAATATAGAGTTTAATTTTATAGAAATTTACCTTGCATTATTAAAATAATATTTTGAAATCTATAATGCAAAGAATATTTATTTAATTATCATAGTATTACTCAACATTCAAATATGCAATTATTCATTACAAATAATTAAATTCTCAAATAACTAATTATTCTATAATAAAGTTTTAAAAAAAATTCTAAAATATAGAATAAACTAATTATAAATATATATTTTAGGTTAAAATATTTCATTGATAGTTGTTTTTGATAATAATATAATAAATGGCAAAATTCTAATATTATTTTAATAAATTTATTTACTTATAGCTCATTTAAGCTTTAGCATGCTCAAATTTATTATTGATAAGTATAAGAAATTGAATCAATCGTTTTCATATTTCACTGTTGTTTTTAAAGATATGTTTTATAAAATATTTTATTTAATTGTCATTTTTGTTCAAGAAGATTATTAATTTATATTAATATATAAAAATTTGCTTTCATATATTTTAAACTATTAGGATTTTTAAAATGCTTTTTATACATTTATCAAATATTAAAATTCATCTTATTACATAGATCAGAAAGTTATTGGAAATATCGGTGGCCAAAACGATATGGTAATTACCAAGAATAGTTTTAAATTGAATAAAACTTTATTATATATTATTAGATTGATGCTACGCCTCTAAAAGTAAAGGCATTAGGGCGAGTGGCTGAAATCGGTCAACTCTACGATGCAAGAACTGAAAAGTTTTTGCCTATTA
>JAQIXI010001267.1:0-14625 GCA_034700165.1 Galumnidae sp. Gr-Ori-00277 | reverse complement strand
CAAAGTGGACGACGAGGAAGAGCTCCTTCAGGTGGAGAGGGAGGCAAAAGAGGCCGGACTTATAACAAGTCTTATAACTTGAATTATAACTTAGGATAGTTAAAAAGTGTAGTTTTGGTGCAGTTTGAATTTTCAATCATAAATTCTATTACCAAGTTCATTTAAATATACCATTTAATAGTGATTTATATGTAAAATATTCACCTTAGGTTTTATTGGTCTATTCTTTATTATAAATAAAAAGCACTGACCAATGTATATATATGTTTTACTTGCTCAAAAATCAAAGCGCAATCTTTGAAAATAACTAGCCTAAATTATAACCAGAGTGTATCATATTTCTGGTATTGTTAAATTAACTTGTAAAGTAACTTGGTCATTTCTAAAATAATAAAATTTGTAATCTATGACCTAATCTTTGTATATGTCTTTAGGTGTGAGCCCTACAACTGATTCTTATATCTTTTCATAAACACTAATGTTAAGGTTTTAAAGTCCTAGGGGGTATTCTAAATAACCACCTTTGGCCATCCCTCTTTGTGAACTATTTACTAATTAATTGATCAAGATCTTTTAAATTAGTTAAAACTTCAACCAAATTACTTTAATTACATTATTTGTTGTTTTTATTCTAAAATTAAATATTTTTATCGACTTTTAGAAATAATTTTAATGCGATTTATGTTAACTTTTATCGATAGTCTGTATTTCAAATGAAATATTTGGTTATATTTTTCAATCTATATATAAACTTATCTATATTTTATACTATACTTTACTATAAATGTCATATAACTTACGCACAAAATAGTATAAAAAAGTGTTTGAATGAGTTGTCATATTCTATAGATTCTATATATAGTATATGTATATATTCGTTAACAAATCTATCGATAAAATTTAATATTCATTTATATTTGACGTTTAGTTTATTATTAATAATTACATTAAAGTTATTTCTTTTCTAAAATAGTTTTTAAAAAATATGAAAAATATTTGGAATTTATTTTTTAATAATAAAATTATTTATAGAAATTGAATGTTAAACTGATTCGGAGTATAAATAAAGTTTTCCATTGCATTACATTTTATTATTATTTAAATTTATTTGAAAATAGTTTTGAAAAGTATAAGTATTTGTAATAAAAGGGAATGAAAAGCAAAATGGGCATGGTCAAATAAGGTGTTTAAAACTGGTTTTACTTAAGAACTTATGACAAGAAGTTCATAAAAACTATTCCATCCATTGATTTAAAAAATATCTATTCTATACTTCTATTCATTACTTATTCAGTGATTTTCATAAATTTTCAATTGTTTTGAAATTTACTTCTTTTGAAATCTTAGAAATTGCGCACAAAAACAGGTTTATGACCGATAAGTGCATAAAAACCCAATTTGTTTGAGTATTTGTTGAATAAGTTTGCAATTTGTTAAACAATTGTAAAAAATGTAAATTTTTTTAATTATATAATTAAAATTTCTTATCGATTGCAAATTATCAAATTAACCCTTTTCATTTGTTTATAGCCTTGGAGAGTGAGGTAGAGGTTATGCACTGCAATAATAATAATATTCTATTTTAAAGAATATCTCGAATGTCATCCAAACAATTATTTGTTTTTTTATTTCAAATGTAATTAATATTCAAATTTAGAGTCAAAAATAGTGAACATTTAAAATATTTGAACTAGGTCAACTAAAACACATTAATTGGGAATCGCTTTCAATTAAACCTGATTATATCCGAGGACTATTATGTTTAGGACTTGTTGTTAGGACTGAAAGTGTTAAACATCTCTAGACTTTAAATCAAAAGGTGTTCTTAATTAGACTTAAAGACTATACTTAGCCTTAAGAGTAGATAATTTCATAATTGTATGAATGCACCATGATCAAATTAATTTTCTTAATTTTTCCAGTCATTTATTTTAATGAATTGTTGGCAAAGGAATTAAATTAATTAATTTTATTCTTTAGAATATAATAACACATTGAAAAAGTAGCGTTTCTTATTCTATTTGAGCTTGCTCATGCTTATCTTAGCCGAACAAAACGAGTTAAGTAAGAATTGAATCCAATGTCAAAACATTTCACTTTCGAAAAGTTTGAGTTTGAAAATTGTTTTCTAGTTTTTTAGAGTCATTCCTATTGGAGGAACCGGTTATTAATGAGAAGTCAAAAGTAATTTCTTCTTCACTGAAATTTTGTTGACTAACTTTTGTAAGAATTAATTATACAATAAATTGGTTTTTGTATTCACTCTTATTTTCTGGTGAATCATAAAAATGGGAAAATGTTTTGTGTCTTCGATTGAATTCTGAGGAAATAAATTCTAATAATAATTGAATTTTTCATTTCATTTGATTTAAAGCGTTGACTATATTTTTATGAGATATCTCTGAAAGGAATTCCCAAAGCAATTGACTATAAGGCTCACTGAACGACAGGTATTCACACAACTGTGTAATAGTTGTGTGAAAAAAAGTTTCGATCAAATCTATGATTAGTAAGAATTGTATTGAATGAGTAAAACAAGTTTTCCTTTCAATTGAGTGTTTATTTGTCTAATAAAAAATACTTTCGGTGTTTAATGTTTTGCTGTTTAAGTGTTCTTTAATTGTAATGAGGAAGTGCTCTGACATCCCGACACTTATTTTATTACTATTTATGGTTTGCTAGAAATGAAATTTTTATTATAAAAATTGATTTTTTCATAACTATTCAACAGAAATAACATTAAAAATGTTTAAAAGATTTTTGTTTTTATTTATTTTAAATTTTGTGAAAATCTGTGAAATTTGTGGACAGAATTCAAGTGATAGCAACGAGTGGACAGTCAACGAATGGTGGACTAACAATCAAGACTTTGACCGCATGACAAGTAATTTAATGTTTGAGTCTGTGCTCTCAAAAAGTGCTGATCTCAGGGGAGGATCAGATCTGTGGAGTTCTGCCACTTCTAGTTTCGATTCTTATGATTCAATTGATTCTAATTATGACAAACAAAATGTTATACCAAAGACTACGACCAAAACCCTTAGGAATATCATTACCGAATACTTCATTCAAGTCAGGAGTCATTTGGGGGACAAAAACACTTATAGGAAAACAAAACGAAATTTAAAGGAATATTTCAAAGACATGGGTCTGTCCACCGCTGCCCAAAGCTTTTGGCCACAAGAAATGGTGATTACTTAATTAATTTGTTGCATGCTCCTCTCTATTATTTGATTCATTTCAAGCTTGAACAACTATTAATTGAACTTATATCTATTTAAAAATTGAATAATGACCATGTTTATTCTTAATAATAGGTAATTTCAATTCATTGTTAAAATTGTATAAAATTTAAATTTTTTATTTCGTATGGATTTCAGAGGAGAACCAGTTTGAGAGACAAAGCGCACAACATAATAGCAATATGGCCAGGTACCAAAAGAGGAACTAGCTCAGATCAGGTTATTATACTTGGTGCACATTATGATACGGTCCAATCGTCACCTGGAGTGGATGACAACGGGTCGGGTTGTGCGGCAGTCATGGAAGTGGCCAGACTTATAGCTGAGAATAATTGTAAACTCGACAAAACAATTATCTTTGTTTTGTTTGATATGGAAGAAGACGTGAGTCATACCTTTCCCTACTTTTTCTTTTATTTGATTTGGAATTTTTTTTAAAAATGTCTAATTATTAGGGACTGAAAGGAAGTAAACACTTCGTTAAGGAGTATTTGATTCCTATTGAAGTGAATAAAAATAAAGTTAAAGTTATCGGCGCTATAATTATGGATATGATTTTGGAACACGATATGACCCGAAACAGTCAATCGGTTGGAGTCATAGCTGTCAGTCATTCAATTGATTTAATCTAAAAATTATTAAATTTATTGATTTGTCATTTGGTTTAAAGAACTCATTACCGGAATGGGCCACAAAAATCAAGAGGAATGGCTATCGGGGAGACTTTGCCGCGGTTTGGGCCCGAAAAGGTATTGATACCCCTCTCTTTGAGAAACTGGAGAAGAATTGGTTAAATAAAGACAAATACAGACTGTCTTTGATGGCACCTCCACTCCCAGAATATGGCTCTCATTTGAACTCAAACAGTCTCTATAAATACTCAACATTTACCCGTTCAGATCACGCCTCCTTCTGGTACCCAACCCTTAAATATCTGACATTCCCTGCAGTACTGATCACTGATTTGGGTCCCTGGAGGAGGAATATGAGGAATAGCTACCATCGGTCTACAGATGACACACGAAATCTGAGTGAAGACAATTTACAATTTGTTAAGAATACCGTCGATAGTGTTGTCAACACTATTATTGATATGTCTAAAGGGAAGTGCTATAAATAGCAAGGTCATTTTACTTAAATTATATTTTGTATATCTAAAAATAAATTAACCGAATTAACTTTTACATAAAACGATCTAGTTAATAAAATAAACTTGCTAAAAATTGCTAATAAATGTGATATTTTAGGCATTTTTGTTATTTATTTGTTAAATAAGGTAAATGTCCTTTCAATAAATAGCCCTAGGACATTTACCACATTCAAGTTAATGATATTAGATATTTATAATAGAAAAGGAAATCAGAGGGAAAGGCCTTCACTTTAAATTTACATAATTTCCTTTTCATAGTCTAAGCGCTCGACTATATTTCCTGCCATTACTTTAATTAAAATTATCTAGATGGTTATATAGTGGTGATATTTTTGCTTGTTGCAATAAAATTGATGGAATTATTCGCTGAATCTTGGTCATTCATAATATTTTATTTGAATTTATAATTTTTTACGAATTATTTATAAACAAATATTTTTTGAACTTGTTTACAATAAATTCAATTGATCATGCACACTTCAGTAGTTTTATAAGGTTGTCGTTTAATTAAAAGGTCTCTTTTAAAACTTATATAAAAGATTACACTTTTTTAAACTATTCTTAATTATAAGAGTATTGAAAGGAAATTATATGACTTAATGTTTCCTTTATATCAAAAATCGTTAAATATTTTATAGTTTATGTAAAATAAAGTATAGGTAAAACTTTGTATCCAATCTATACAGTATTGACTCTATAGACTATACTCTTTTACTTTTAGACATAACAATAATTGTTGGTTAAATGCAATTTCTTGAATATGTTTAAAATCATTCAAATTTTAATAAATTAAAATATGAGGAAGCAAAAGTGAGATTTTATAGGAGCATGCT
Organism: Galumnidae sp. Gr-Ori-00277; assembly: GCA_034700165.1. Taxonomy (NCBI): domain Eukaryota; kingdom Metazoa; phylum Arthropoda; class Arachnida; order Sarcoptiformes; family Galumnidae; species Galumnidae sp. Gr-Ori-00277. The sequence goes on along the minus strand of JAQIXI010001267.1, from coordinate 9,400 downwards.
TTATATTAAGTGTCATTTATCAAGGATTTTATGTTTATGATGTGTCCACTTTCAAGTAATAACTCTCTGTTTTATGAGGCAATCAGTAAAGGAGACAGAATTTGACGATAGATTTATGACTTCAGAGCTATTATTTACTGAACCCTCAAATAAAACAATAATTCATTTGTTGTACTTTTGATGCCTTCTATTCCTTTAACTCAAATATAAGTAAAGAGTTATTCCGTTACAGAATTTAGTTCACAAGAAAAATGTTAACAATTCTGTTCGCATTTACTTTGTTTGCACTGGTATTCGGTGCTAACCATCCAGACTGTGGTAAAAAAGGTAACTATTTTGGGTTTAAATTTGAGCAAGATTAATTTGAACTATCACTGAATCTTAGGTCCGGCCACTGGTCCTAACGCCGCCTCCTATATAGTAGGTGGAGTGGACACTCAACCCTTGGAATACCCTTGGCAAATTTCACTTCAAAGGATAAGAGCCGGTACTACAAACGAATGGTACCACACATGCGGTGCTTCTCTTCTCAATGAACAGTGGGTTCTGACGGCCGCCCATTGCGTCGATTCTGACAGTAATGTCAATAACTATAAAGTGATTCTCGGAGAACACGACACAACTGTAGTCGAGGGAACCGAAATTGAAATAACAGTTTCGAAGGTCTGTCCACTAAATTTGGTTTAAATTAAAAAATTTCTTATATTTTCAGATTATAATTCATGAGAACTGGAACTCAGCCTCCATTACAAATGACCAAGCTCTTATTAAATTGTCGAGGAAAGTTGATTTGAATGGAAAGGAGAATCACGTGGGCACAGTTTGTTTGCCCGATAAGGAGAATATCGACGCATTGGCTGATAAGAACTGTGTGGCCACAGGTTTTGGTCGATTGTATTGGAGTCAGTCCTCACATTGTATTTGAATTATTTATTAATTGTGTTAACTCTATTTAGACGGACCCTTACCTAATAAACTTCAAAAGGTGACGGTTCGGGTGTGGCCTCAGAACACATGCGTCTCAAAATACGGATCAATGATTAAGACAGGAATGATTTGCTTCGGAGAAGTGGGATCTGCCGTCTGTAGCGGTGACTCTGGCGGTCCCCTCAACTGTTTTGTTAACGGAAAGTGGTATTCATATGGCGCTCATTCCTTCACAGTTGACAGATGCACCGGACCTAACAACGTGTCGGTGGCCGCCCGTAACTCAGAATACTCAGCCTGGGTTTGGGCACAAATTGCTGCCAATTCTTAACTTATATATTCTTTTAATAAAATATTTTGAAAATCATTTGAATTCTATTTTTAATTTCATATTCAAAAGAGTAATACTTTTAAGAAATTCATATTTTAATAATTATAATTAATTTATTAATTTAAAGATTTACGTATTATCGCAATTAGTAAAGGAGGGGTCATAAGGAGAGGGGTCATTTTATGTCAAAATATAAGAAAAACTGACCGACGAATAATTTTATACTCATATAATAAAAATTTTAATTTTTCGCTTTTAATTTAGTGTTATATTAATGTTTTAACAAATTATTAAAAAATATAAAATTATTTGCGATTAGAAAAATCTTTTTAAACTTTAATTACTATAGGAGTTCCCAAAGGGTTTTCAGAGGTGTAATTATTTGACATTTCATTTACTGAGAAGCACGGCCAATGACCAGTCTCTTTTTAATTGTAATTAATCTAAAATTGATATCTAAAGCTTTAAAAATTATTAAGAAATGAACCAATGATTCAAGTATGCAAATATATCAGGATAATTATGAGTAAGCTTGAAATATGTAAAACTTATTATTCATATATTTGTTTATAGTATTAACAAAATTGATTTTTTGAATGCTTTTATAGTAAATATAATTTTAATGAATAAAATATTTTGAGCCTTATTTTTAAACTTTTGATTATTTTGTAAACAATAGTAAATATCATATCTATTCATTCATAGTTTACAATATAAATCTTTAGTCATTCAATTCCTGTTAGATTTTAAATCTTTAACTATCAATTTTAAATTAATTACAATTAAAAAGAGACTGGTCATTAGAAGCTGAAATTTTAATAATAGAATCTACTTGAAATAAGCTTTAAAATGATACCAAGCTCATTTTGATATGAGTTTCTTGATATCCAGGTCGTGCTTCTGAGTTCATTCAAATTTAAATATTGATTAATAATAGGGTTTTGAATATTACTAATATTATATTAGTAACACTATTAGTAAAGTTTGCACATTCTACACAATAAGAATTAGCCTGGGCCAAAATATTTATGGATTAATATTTATAATTGTTATAGATCCATTCCTTAGTTTTCTTGGTATTTTATTGAACCTATTTTGATCTTGTAATAAACCATGCTATAACAATAAACCTTGTTATAGACCAATTATAAATAAATTTGAATACAAAATATAAAAATATCAGGATAAGTTAAAATTCCAACAAAATTAATTTTTGCAAGATAGTTTTTCATAAACTTTTGGGCTTATTAAACTTTAATATACTTTAATAATTAAAGCATAAACTTAGCATGGGAAAACGCTCATGCATGGACATTTCAACTTATATCATCGATAGAGAATATATCAGGGATGGCAAATAGGGGGGGTATTACCCGTATACCCCCCCTGGAACGAAAAATCGGCAAAATACCCCCCCCTGGGATTTTGAAACCCTTAACATTACGTCTATGGACAAGCACTAGGTCTGTCGAGGTTTTTAACCTCCAGGGGGGGGTATTTTGCCAAATACCCCCCCTGGAAATCGAAGTCATTTGCCATCCCTGGAATATATGGATGACTTGGGGTTTAAAGGATTAAACTCATGAATTTCCCCATAACTAACATAAACGTTATAAACAGGAATGGCGAAAGAACTCGACTCCGGGAGGGGGTGAAAGGGTGATATTTTGGGTAAAACACCTAAAACCTCAACAGACCTAGTGCTTGTCCATAGACTTAATGTTAAGTTTTTCCAATTTCAGATATTTGGGATATTTGGTATAAAATTTTAGGTCCCAGGGGGTATTCCGGAATAGATCCCCCTTTCGCCATCCTTGGTTATAAACTAACCTTGATAACTTTCATTTGTCACATGTATTTATATTTAGAGATAATCAGTAATAAAATACTAAATAATTGAAGAAAAAGTGAATTAAAGTAATATAATAATAATTTTTCATTATTTTTATCAATATAAGTGTCAAGATTCTAGAATTATCATGCAATTATCATGGTCAATCCAAAACTACTAAGAGATAATACGATTAAATCACTTAAATATTTAAAATTTATTAGTAATTAAATGAATACTAAGTTTATAATCGAAGAACAAATAAATCTTAATTCGCGATAAAAATCATTGAAATAAATCACAAAAAGAGTAAAAAAAAGGTATAAAAAGAGAATGACTTCAAATAGTTTTGTGTCCAAAAGGAGAATTACTTTTGCGCCGACAAAATGTTCAAAATAATTGTCAGTTCTTTTTTCTTGGGTTGTGTTTTGGCTCAGGGTCATCCATCCAATCACCCTCTTTGCGGTCAAAAAGGTAAATTTTAACATGGTTATTAAATGTTTTATTTTTAACGATATTTTCAAAAAAGGGACAAAAAATCCAATTTCTGACTCGTATATAGTGGGTGGAGTCAACACCGATCCGTTGGAGTTCCCCTGGCAGGTATGATCTTGTACAATTATCTAGTTTTACCATGCTTATTTATTTTTGATCTAATTTTGTTAATAGGTTTCATTAGAATATAACAGTGACCAGGTTGGGTGGTATCACACTTGTGGTAAGTATTTCACCTTGTTCATTTATGTCAAATAATGTAACATTTCTGTGATCATTGTTTAGGTGCGTCTGTTATCAGTGAGGAATGGGTTCTGACGGCAGCCCATTGTGTCGACAGAAGTCTGGACGGAGCGATGTATAGATGTGTCATTGGAGAACACGACAGGTCTAAAGTAGAAGGAACTGAACAAACTATAACTGTTACCAAGGTAATTTTTTAAAATAAAATTCTTGCTTAAATTTCCTATGAATTTGTGGAATTAATTCTAATAATCTTGGTCATAATAAGACCTGGTGTGTCATAATAAGGTCTATTTTTTATAAAAACAAGGAATAGCCGAAGGAATCGATGGCTTTTGATTAAAAGATTTGATTATTGATTGATATAACTTATTTTTAACTTACCTTGCCTTAACTAAACTTAACTTAACTAGGTGATATACTAATTAGTGAACAAATTTGAAGCGTAACAGACTTTAATAATTTATGAGACATAAGTGGAGTGTAAACAGAATAAAATCAGATTAGAATCCATTTAAGAGATTAAGTGCTTATCATTTATCTAATATTATTCGCAAAAAAGTTGTTTAATAATATTATTAATGAGTATACAATCAGGTCATACAACACCCTTCGTGGGACTCAAATAAGATCAATAACGACGTGGCTCTCCTCAAACTGAGCCGTAAAATCGACTTTAGTGGTACTCAAATCCGTCCGATCTGTTTACCGGCCAAAACATCTAATTTGGATGACATTACGAGCACACAATGTATTGCCAGCGGTTGGGGTAACACTCAATGGCGTGAGTTATTTAATGATTGACAAAACAACTAAACTTAAGATATTTAACCTGTGCTCAATCCAATAGAGGGAACTTCACCGTCAATTCTCCAGAAAGTGGCCGTCAAAGTAGTACAACAGTCTTCGTGTAGGAATACCTACCTCTTTGTCATTTCCATCACTAATGGTATGATCTGTTTCGGTGAGAATGGAAAGGGTACTTGCCAGGGTGACAGTGGAGGACCTCTTAACTGCAAGTTGAGTGATGGCAAGTGGTATACCTATGGTGCAACTTCTTTCGGTGTTCAATGCGCCGGACCCACCTATCCCTCAGTCAGCGCAAGAGTCTCGGAATTCTCCGATTGGATTTGGAGTACGGCAAACGCTAACTAAACTAGTCAATAACCACATCCACAGTAACAACCAAGATCAATTTTTTAATTTAATTTTCGCTTATTGTGATGTCTTTTAGAGATATTCTTTAAATATTTTTGTTATTTTAAGCTCAAATCAAATGCATTTTAATGTCTTAATCACGAAATACTATTACCAAATAATTTAATAAAATTATTATTTAATTTATTAGTAAAAAAAATTTTTTAGACTAATTAACTAAATTAGTAAAGTTTACTTGATAAATAAAAATAGTGTGCTAATTAATTTATTAGTTTCTGGGATGAATAATCATGGTAAAATTATAATATTAATTTGAATTTTAATTGAAATTCTATCAGTTTTTTATGTAAATCATTTGATTGATAGTTAATTTTGAAATATTTTAATTTAATAGCTTGCTCATTAAACTACAGTAGTCTGGGTAGAATCGAGGTCATTCTCTTATATCAATCAAATTACCATGTTCATCCATTAATCTATATTGAAATCATCATTTAAATATTCGCATCATTTTTAATGTAATGAAAATTTAGATTAAATGCAAAATACATTTCAATAGGAAATGATTAAAGCATTTGATTGATTGAAACGATAATAATATTTTGTTCGTAAAATATATTTGAAATCACATTTAATGTGTGAATTGAATGTGAAATGAAAGTGAAATTTCAATTAAATCACATAAAAAAAGTTTGTGTCAAAAGGTTTGTCAGAAAGTATTGAGTCAGGAGTTTTCGTGCAGAGCTAACGATCAAACTTGACCTGAATATAACATTTTTATAACTATTCCGACTCATTCCTAATAGAATTAGCTCTTCATTAAACAAGATTTTTAAGATATTCTCAGATTTAATAACTAGTTTAACGACTTTTCAGAAGTTGTTTTTCAATTAAAATAGACTTTTGATTCGATAATCTTTTTGTTTGTCTAATAAAACTTTGAGTATAATAAGATAACAACAAAAGTATGTCTTATTTTTTTCAATAATATTCAAATCATTTTTGTCTAAAAAAATTCAGACATTAATTTGTAATAAGAATAAAAGCAAAACTTGGAATCTGTTTGACCCCAAAAACGAGTCAAAGTACTTATCGATCGAAAAAATGGTAATTTTTATATCCAGTAAATTAAGTAATTGAATAAAGAAAAATAAGCGGAAGTTTGTGAAGAGGGAGAGTTTTTAAGCTCTTAATCTTTCCCTCTCTCCCCTCCCTCTCCCTCTCCCTCTCTCTCTCTCTCTCTCTCTCTCTCTCTCTCTCTCTCTCTCTCTCTCTCTCTCTCTCTCACCGCTCACTCATAGGAAGTGAGTAATACATCGAAAGATTTTCATTTCTATCTATTCATTAAATATTTGAATATTTGGATCCAGTTTTTCATCAAAACCTGTGATTTAATTATTGGTTGAGGAAGAGATATATATTAGACAACTTTTTAGTAGAGTCCAGGTATTTATTTGTTAGACTCGAGTCAATTTGATTTTATTCTGTGGAAAATTAATGATCGTTAAAATGAAAGTATTTTTGTTAACTCTGTTTGTATTCTGTGTTCAAAGGATATATTGTGACGGTATTATTGTTTTCAATGTTTCTTATTTTAATTTGATCTTGTTATTTTGTCAATTAAAAGTACCATAATGAAATTATTTAATAGTAATAAGTTATTACTAATAACTATAAAAGTGAATGAAATAGTAGATTTTTAATATAAACTAGTTAAATTCTTGGCTATCATATATTAGAGATAAATATATAATAATTTTTATTAACTTATCTTGATGATAAACTATTCCACTGTATATTGTTTTATAATTTCAATTTCTATTAATTAATTAATATTTTCATTATTAACATAATTATAAATCAGCCATGCACTTTTTTAGATTTGATCCGTAAACTTTATAACATGACCAAGCATATTAAACTTATTCATTTATGCTATAATTGTTTGTATGAGTAAGGAAAGTATTTATTAACAAAATAGTAATGATATTCCATATGAACTTTAATTTTCATATCTCTATACATTTATCATATTTATTTGAAAATATTCCTTGGTCAATACAATAACTTGTTCAGTGCATTCAGTAAATATAAAAAATATTTTACCTCTTCTGTGACTAAAAGAGCATGGCTGAGCTAAATATAGCTTTAGAATAACTGTAAATGAGCAAGTTACTAGTTTATATAGTTCTCACTTTTAAACGAAAATAATTTATAATTTATTTAATTATTTCGCAGAGTATTACGAAAAGCCTAAAAAGGAGAAAGGTATATATAATTATTATTAAAAATATATACATAACAACTATCAATTGAATCTAGCATCACTTGGCCTTACCCTGGACATAGAAAAAGAGGAAGTCTATCTGAAAAAACGTAAATTTAATTTATTACTTTACCTTGATTATTTACTTAACATTTTTTTTAAAAAAATAAGTTATATTTTATTGTATTTTATAAATTAAAAACTAGATTTAAATATTAATAAACTTAACCTAATATTCAACTTTTAATAGCCTTAAACTATTCTTTTTAAAAATAAAACTCACTTTCAATTGACTTTCACTTCTCGGAAGTCTTTGAATTGCGATAAAATTCTGATTAAATATTTTAATATAATTATAGAGAACTCGAATAACATTTTATATAAATTCAAATCAATTTAACATTAATTTAGTGAAAACATAAAAAAAATGATTCGAATAATTATCAATGAATTAGTAATTAATAGTTAACTCGTTTGACATCAATAAAAATATGTTCCAAAAAAATGCTTAAATTATTTTAACTGTCATTTAAAGATCCGGATCAGATGGTGTTAGTCCTGGGTGATAATGGCCATAAAGATTACAAGGAATACCACCCTCATAAAGAACATAAAGGGTACTATAGCCCTAAAAACTACCATGGAGACTACCATGGAGATAACCATGGAGACTACCATAAAAAGGATTACCATGACGTACATTCAGAATACTTAAGCCACGGAGCACTGGCTTCTCATGACGACCATAAGGGTTACAATCATTATGAAGCCAAACATTATGGACCTCACCGTATAGGACCTAATGAGGGTGTCTATATTGACCATGGTGATGGCAATGGTCTTATTGTTGAAACGGGTCCACACGCACACCAATATGGCGGATATGGAAAGAGAATGGGTCTTCAAAGGCCTTTGAAATTTAACCCAAAAATGGCTCAGAGCATACCCCATATGGGACAGGACCTTAACTATGCTTCGGCACACAATCGATATTCCGCTCTTCGTTTGAAAAAGTTTATTCCCAATGAATACAATTATTACGACTATTAGTAGTAAACAATTAGTTATTATTTTTATTTATTGTAATTTTTATTAGATTTTAGTAAAATATTTGTAATAATACTCATATATATATATATATATTTGAGACTACCTTGTTCAAATTTTTCAATAAAAAAGTAGTTGTGAACAAACTTTATAAAACCTTTAATATATTAATTAATAATTATTTATGACTGAAAAAAAGTGAATTTCATTTAAAAATTTCTGTTAAACAATGAAAAAGTGTTCGCAAATTAAAAGTCATCGAAAGACAGTTATCGGGTTTTAAAAGTTATAAAATTATAGTATTAATTGTATTTCAAATTTGTTAAACCCTTTGAATTCACTTTTAACTAACATTTAATTTAAAAACTCTTAAATATTATTATCACTTTTCATAAATAATTATATTAAAGTGTTAACCAATTGTCACAAACATATCATTGGTTTTCAATTATTTCATTTATTGATTCAATTCTCGAGTAAACTATTAATCGTTTATTTAAACTAATTTTTATAAAAAGGATTTTAACGGAAATTAGATTTTAATTGAAGTGATTATAAGTTAAACGAATTCAATAAAGTCTTCAAAAATGATCGCAAATGATATGATAAGAGACTCTTATGAGGACAGAGTTTGTGACGACTTGTCTGAAGTGATTCTCCAGTATTTGTCACTCAAAGACAAAATGAGATTCGAATGTGTGTCACAACAGTTCCAGAGGACTGTCTTCGAGAAACACTATTCGCTGAGAATTCCCTTTGAAATGAGAGGAATGTGTTACAAAGGGGTTGAAGAGTTTGTGAAAAAGTTTCCCAATTTGTGTGAAATAACCAACAGTTTTGCCGATTCAGCCGTTAATCGAAAGTTTATCAAAGCTCTCATCAAAACAAACGACAAATTGAGAGAATTTGATCTAAACATGGAATTGAATTGTCCCCACTGTGAGGAATGCAGAGATGAACACCTGAGCAAGATTATTGACAAATTTGGCTCAAATTTGATTTCATTCGATTATAGGTTCGCTTTGGACCAAAAGTGTAAGTTTTGTGAAAATATTGATATTAACTAAAGTTTGGTTTAAATGAATATAAGTTTTGTTTAATA
>JAQIXI010001266.1:0-14626 GCA_034700165.1 Galumnidae sp. Gr-Ori-00277 | reverse complement strand
TAGTCATTACTATTTAATTAATTACAGACTTCACTCTAGGCTTAATTCAATTATTTATTTCCTAGGATTAGCTGAAGAGCCCCTAAACGCGTATTTAATTCAAGTCAAACGAAATTTTAGGAAAAATATCTTCGAAACCAATAATAAAAGCGTAAAACATTAGTTTCAGTTGTGTTTGTGCTCACAGTCTGTGCTCTGTTGGGAACATAAAATTGTTTAACATTTCAATGCTTTTGTCCACTCAAACAACGAGAGTATCCAAACAACTGAATGCAATCAATATTTCAAGTCGTGTTGCGTTACATAAGAACAGAATATATATTATGTGTCTGATATGAAAACCCCCTGAAAAGAAGTAAGGGTCTGTCCAAGTGATGATGAAAAATGGTATCATATATTGGAAGGCCTTTTATAACCATCTAATGGAACAGTTATATAAATATTGAATAAGAATTGGGATATGAGTTGTGTTAACGTTTGTGAAAATCAATTCTTGGTTTCCATCATTCAATTATCGCATGTCATCACTCACTCAATAATTATGAGCTCAAATCAGAGCAAATTTATTCAAATCATATCCGACTAATGATAGAAATGGAATCATAAATACGTTTGTATTTGCATTCATTTAATACTTAAACTATTCTTTTGTTGTAAAAAATAGGAAAAAATAAATGAAAGTTTAATGCAATGAATGCCAGAAAACGATGAATGACTGGATTTGTAGTGAATCCAAACTTATGTTTAGTGTCAATTCAGAGTTGATGTCTACTATTGTCTACTCTCTAAACACTATGTTTTTCACGAATTGACTCTGAAGTCTAAGTCTAAGGCCTAGTCGTAGCTTAGCATCGGTCGGATGTTTATTGATGTGATTGTTTGGGGAACACTCATTGACTGCAAGACTTGGACGCAAAACACACTATAAATCAATGCTATTCCTAACGTTAGTGGTCTTTCCTGCACAGCATCATTAATGAATGGTCATTCCTCAACTATTCGCTAGTTTTTGGTTAATTATAGCAAATTTTTTATGTTTACGACTATTTATGCAAAATGAGACCTTTGAGTTAATGTGTGTGACTATTATCTGATGCCATTAATACATATTTCTGGCGGAATAGCAAATGTATTTCATTCAGTCTGTCTTCAGTCATGCAAAACGACTGCATTCATACAAACACCAAATATTGAGTATAGAGTAGTTGTGGCAATGAATTCAGAATTAGTTTTTATTTTTTTATCATTGAATAAAGCGGTGAAATGTATTTTTCTAATCTATTAGAGGTTTGGGCTCTCATTAATGAAACGAATCGAATGGCAAAACCGATGACATAAAACGGAGAATTTCTAATTAAAATTCGGCTGACATTCAACTCCTCTCCGATTAATAGTACTTAATATTAAAGCGAAGTTCATTAAAATAGGAATAAAAAGTGTGTTATTTAGAAGTGAAGTCTGTTATCAACAAAATGTTCAATAAAATCAACGCTTCTGTGGTTTTGTGCGATGTTTACACAACTGATTATGAGTTTATACAAAGAATACAATGAGTTTGCGCTCGAATTAAGGTTATACCGAACCGTTAGATGACAACTAACTCTAAATACAAATTAAAGACCAGATCTTTAAATTGACAGAACTGTTGAATGAATGTCATAAGTATTGAATTCAGACAAATATTCACCATTTGTTGAGTCAATTATTACTGAATTCTTTAGAAGAATGAGAAAAACTATAGACAAGAATCCAATCGATTCTTGGATTCAACAGAACTGTTATTCAAATACACTGTTATATAAGATTTGAAAGCAAAGAATGTTAGAGATTTGAGCACAAAATATGGAAGTATCGACTAAAGTGGGCACAGAATGTGTTTGATATAAAGGTGTTTGTGGTATGTTATGTGCAAATCATACAGTGATTACCTATTTTTCACCGAAACAGAGTCTACGCCCAAATAATTTTAGAGAAGTCATGGCTTAAAATGGATGAGTTTTTAATTAGTAACTCTTTCAGTGACTCTTAACTCAATCAACTCTTAACTCACGTTTCAATTCGTATTCAAATGATTATTGTATTGATCGACAAATTATTAAAATTAATGATAATTAACTCGGAATAGACTCACCGATCGGTATGCGCTCTGGCACTGACATTAAGTCATTGGAATAGCCATTGATTACCATTAATTGCCACCAAAAAAGGATTACTTTTAACACAAAAGTCAGGCTCTGATGGCGAAGCTTCACATCCGCACCCATTTTTACAGATAGTATTTTATAATACTTTTTCTTTGGACTTCTTCTAAACCATTACTCGAGAATCTAATGAGAGGTCTCTGAACTGATGGCCACAAATCAGAGAAGAAATATATTTAACGGTTTGGGCGTAATGTCAATGAATTCGGTGGAAACCAATGCAAATCTCGTGTATTAAAGATTTCCAGAGTTTTTGATACACAACTGCTTTAATTTGGATTAGTTTTGTTGCTGTTATACTCCACTTGCATTGCATATTGCATTGGCTTTACTCAATAGCACAGCACACTATCAAAAGTCTAGTGATTTGGCGTACATTACGTCATCACAACTATTGATTTTCCGATTCTCTCTCTCTCTCTCTCTCTCTCTCTCTCTCTCTCTCTCTCTCTCTCTCTCTCTCGCTCTCGGCTCTCCCTTTGCCAGGGATCCAGTGCTGCCTATCGTAGTACTCTATCTGACAAACAATGCTATCCTCTTCTGTTGTATTCTTTAGGCATTGAGTGTGAGAGCGCTTCTCATCACTCTTTAGAATCAATTCTTCAATAAGTAATTCATTCGTAATATTTATGAATTAGTTGTAAGACTTGTAGCGTTTGGAACGGAATTCCACTAAAATTCATTTTGAAAAATACATTCGGTTTTTGAAGACATTCCCAATAAAAAAAAATCTAATCAAACGTTAAATGTGTTGAGTAATAAACTCAGGAATTTGTGAACACTCGAGGAGTAAATTCATTGGCAGACAATTGACATCCATTTTTATCACTTTAGTCATGGAATGGTCTCTCCTTTTCATTGTATTCCCCTTTAAAAATAGGACTCAAACCACTGACATTAGAGTGAAGAGGGGAATGTCGAGACCCAATACCTAATATTATTACTAAAATTGAATTATCTTTGATTGAAGTCATTTACCAACGATTCAAACAGTAATAAATCGGTGCAAAGATTCCGATAATTTCTGTAAATCAATTGATAGGAAAAGTCGTGAATTGTTTCTAAATTATATAATTTATTGTGAATTGACTTAAATTAGAAATAAATTAGAATTGAAGACAAAAAAAAACTCTATTATTAGAATTGCAATTATTTTATGACAAAAGAAATCCAAACGAGAGATACAATGATTTTTGTTCTGAATTATTAAAATAAAATGGTTTTGATAGCATTGAAATATAATATAATATGTGAAGTCAGCTATGAATAGATGTGAATATCAAACATTAATGAGAGAACAGTTGTTATGAACTGTTTTTGACACATAAACTAATGATTCAAAACTATAATTCTTGCAATTATTCTGAAATTACTGTTCAAATGAAAAGACATTTGCAAAACAATTGAATGCAAATTATATTTATCAACACTTATCGCAAATGTCGAGACTTTTATGCAAAAGTCAAGAAAAACAGCTCCAAGTTATAAGAGTTGAGCCCATCCGCACAGGCAGTAAACATCATATACGCGCGTCTCGAGAGAGTTCTTTGAATTACGAATTGTTATTCCTCTGACGTTATGCTTATATAATTCGCAGAAATTTAAAGGATATTTTCCACTCATTTTCTAAATATATGCCATTAAATGACATTTGATATGACACATGTGTTGACAAATATAGCGATCGATTATCAATAATAAAACCCCTTTTTTTGCACATTAATAGTCATAAATGCAACGCTTTTATAATATTCAGGTTAAGCCCCAATTATATCCTTGAAAATCCATTTATCACAGCTTTTGAGTCATATCATTCTCATTCTCATTCTCTCTCTCCTCCTCTCTCCCTCTCTTCATCTCTCCCTCTCTCTCTCCCTCTCTCCCTCTCTCCCTCTCTTCCTCTCTTCATCTCTCCCGCGACTCATTCTCTAATATAAAATCCTTTTTGCAGATCCCGTTTGCAGTCTCTTAGCGCTGAATAATTCTCTAATTCATTGGCGAAGAGAATATATCTCATTTAGATGGGAAGAAATGTCATCCAATCCACTCGGGGGTCAACAAAACTACTAAATGTCTTATTTTTGTCTTTGCATTTATGTATTTGTCGTACGCTTTGATGTCATTCTTCTCTGATATGAAACAATTCTCTTATATAAACCTAATATTTTGGTCACAACTTTTTATATTCTATGAATCGATTCTCTATTTTATTATATTTTATGGAATATAAAACTTTAATGAAATAAACGAAATGAAAGATACGATAAAAGTATAGAAAGACTTTAGTGAAGGCACACACAAAATGAATTACTGCCACAATTTTATTATTTTTGGTCTTTTCTCTACTCTTCTGATGCCATCGATTTTTACTTTTTATCGCCTTTTTTACAAAATATTAAACTTAAGTTATTATTAGAGACGTTTCTCTTCACCAAAACATTATAACTATATCTTCAATATATTGTTTGCGAACCATTGCTTATAATTTTTGACTTTAAATTATATTAGAATTTAAGTTCGTATGTCTTCTATGCAAAACTCAATACTTTCTTAAAAGAATCATTAGTTTATGTATTGTTTTACTTACTTTAATCATAACAACAGATGAACAACATTTTAAAAGAATCTTTTAATGTCAACATTTGAGGCGAATTGCAATTAAACCATATTCACCATGATAATTTATTATAATTGAATTGGAATATTGCAGATCTATTGGGGGTCTAAAATGAGATTAAATTGAATATAAAATAAAAAACTTTTACATAAAATGAAGTAATTTATGCGAATTTAATTCTATGACAATTGTCTCCTAAAAAAAACGTCATTTGAGCTCACCCTCAGAGCTCGTATTCTTTCGATTCTTTCAAATTATAATTCAGTTGGGTTTCTGTTTTTCATACCCTTTCAAGTTTTGTATAAAATTCGTTACTTTCTTTAAATCTATAGAATTGGTACACTTCTGGCCGTCAGAGGTTGTGGAGTGACTCAAATGAATTGATAAATACATCAATTTTATAAATTTTATACTATAAATTCTATAAATCTCTATAAAAGTAACCTTGCTCCATGAAATGAATTCTTGCAAAATTAAAACAAGTTATTAAAGACAAAGAAAATCTTTCGGATACTTTCAAAGTGACTAAACTTATTATCTAATATTAGTCTAATATTAGTCTAATATTATCTTTTGTTATATCAAAGAATTGCCGAAACAACACAAGACTACCACTACTATCACTATTTGAGATAATCTAATAAAAAGTTATAGTAATGTATAGTAATTGTAGTAAAAATTTAATAAAAATAAATTCTTCGTAATAATCATGATAAAATTCTTTTTTAATTTTGGCAAGCTCAAATTTTTTAACATTGAAGAGTATTAAATCTTGAGAACTGGAAAACTTTCAATTTATAATTTTTGAGCCCATTTTCAAATATTTTGTCACATCCTTTCAATATTGATAGAGTTGGTCCATCCCTATCCCTATTCCTATCCTTATTCTATTCCACTATAAATCTATGCTGAGATCCGCAAAAGTTTGTCATAAGAAAAGAGTAGAGAGGAATCAGAAAAGAGAAAATGATTGACAAAACAAAATGTTTTATATATAAAAGTAATACTTCTCGAGAGGGAGAGACTAAAGAAAAGGCAGAAACAGAAGAGAATAAAAGTCTAATACAAAGAGTATGTTATGTCAGAAAAAATTTATTCCAAAAGGAAGACCATAACAGCTGCTAATAATTGTCTTTAATTCTATTCATTAGATTTCAAATAGAATTAAAATAGATTTGTCTACAAAAAAAAGGACAAAATATTATTCATGTTTTCTCGCGTTTCTCTAAAGCGTTATTATTATTATTATTATTATTATTATTATTATTATTATTATTATTATTATTGTTATTATTATTATTATTATTATTATTATTATTATTCTATTCGTTCATACAATTCATAGAATATATGAATGCTTTGAATTTAAACGAGGAATTGATTTTGAAAAAAAACAATAAATACATTTGAATTTTTATACATTTGTTATAAATAACATTAGATTTGAAATATATTTTATAATTTTCTCTACAAATGATAAAACAACAGATGATTTTAATTTGAGTTAACAATTGTCTACAAAAAGAGAAAAATCAATTAACAGAATAAATGGCAGGAATTTAATTATTACAAGAATTTCATATATTTTATTATCCCGTTTTTTGGCTAAAGTTTTTAAACTGTATTTTTCATGATTTCATTCATTTTAAAAGACTTTCACTTTTGGTTTTATATATACAATAACTTTATATTATTTTTATTATAAACTAAACTATTGAATGCTTGAGTCCATGGATTATAACCTCTTTATTCTTGTGGCCAACAAATTCTGGTCTCTTCTATAGTTTTGAGATATGATTGAACTCTTATTTGATGAGATATGATATTGTTATACAATTTTAGGCCGTCTTTTCTTCACATTATTATTATTTCTATCGTTTCTATCGTTCAAATCGTTTTTCACTTCTAAAAACATTTTTCATTTTTTTTTGTGTCCAACACTTTGAGAGAGCGAACCATTTATTTTGTGATCGGCTTCGAGTAGTTGAGCAATAAAAGCAATTTTAACACAAAAATTATTTGTTAGAAGACATTCCCGCCATTCATTGGATAAGTAAAGACCACTTCTAACTACAAAACAGGCCATCATTTCCATTGGTTATCAAGTTTTCATTTTTAGTGGCATTTTTCATGTAATACAGTAGTTATAGACTCTTTTCGTGTATGTTATGTATGTCTTCTCTCCGACAGTGCTTTGTATGACATGTGAAGCAAAATCTCTAATTAACGCATACAATGACTGATAACAAGTTAAACAAAATTAAGAGAAAATACATTATTTTCTATAAATAACTCTATTATTCAACGGAAAATACTATAATTAGAGTCTCTATATTAATAAGTTTAGAATGAATTTAGCTAGTTAAATAGTTTGATGATCATATGGTCATCAAATACAACAGTATATCAACCAGTAATGAGTTTTTTTTTGTACTCTTGTAAAAACGTATAGTAAATATTAAAAAAAGTGTCGCTTCATATTCGACATTAAAATTTCTGCCCTAAGAATCGATTATATATTAAATTTAGTTTTTCAGTAATGAAACTAATGAGTTGTAAATTTTAAATTAATGACTAGATCTTCATTTCTTTTCTAATAGATTACTTTACTATATATTTTTGGCAAAATTATTATTCCTATTCATTAAAGTTTTTTTTTATTTTCAATGAAAACCTCTTTTTATTACATAAAGATTTCTAAGATTCGATCAAAATTAATGACTACAAGAATATAATATTATGGCTCTTATTTTACAGCAAAAAATGCTATTAATTTATTCCGATATTTCACGAAAAGAATTTTTTAGTCATAGAATATGTTAACCAATGATAAGATCTGGTTATTAGTGAAGAAATTTTTCTCTAATATTCGTATCTCAAGAATAATGTGATCATAATTTAGTGGAGGAGAAGAAAAAAAATATTCTTCGAAGTCTTATAATAATATGAAAAACGACATTTGATTTTTTCATGGTTTCACTCCATGGTCTTCACTGTTCCATCGATTAGAGCTAAGAATTTCTGCTAATATCAATAAACTGAGCGCTCAGTTGAGTTGACTCTTTCCTCAACTTATTTTCTTTTTTTAAAGACATTCTTCTTATATAATATTTTTGAAGTTATTTTTTTGTTCAACAAATTTTCTGCTAAACTTCTTTACTCATTTTAAATCATAAATCATAAATTTTAAGCCATTAAAAGCAATATAAATAAATATATAATACATTATTTACACTTTCTATGTATTAGATTCATAAAAACGATGACTTTGATTGAGTGATTGAGTATTTTTCAAAAATGTGAGCTAAACACTGATCTGAGTCTTCCCTTTCACTTGAGTTAAGTTCAGATCATAATTTTCTGATATTACGAACAGAAAAGCGTAAATAAATCAAAATATCCAATGAATTGGACGAAGACTTAAAGAAGACTTATTTTTCTCTTAAAACTCTTTAAAAAACTTCAAAGAATTGAATTTTTTTCCCAAAAAAAAATAACATTAAAATGATTTAATTCCGATCGAATCGATATTATGACTACGATTTATAAGAAAGAATAGATAACTTTTCCCTCTATTCCTTAACTATTTTTGCCAATGAATTAATGGGATATTCAACAATAGTTATGCAAATTTCTCTTCCAAATACTTTTATATTAATATTGCAATTATTGAAATTAAATGTAAATTTTGATTCCCAAACCAATACTACAAATATTAGTTTTGGGTATAAAAAAAACTACAGAAAACATTTAAAAACAGAGAATAGTTTTTTGTTTAGAATTTATGTGAAAAAAGCATTTTTGGAGATAATCTCTACAAAAGAAGTCTTAAGTTCTTTTCTGTCTTCAATCGGATTCTTTTCTTATTTGATAGCATTTTTTGTTTGACTTTTTTTTAGACAAAAAAAAAGGTCGAAAACATACAATAATGACAGTCAATATCAACAGAAAATAAGTTAATTCCGACACAAAAAGAATAACCAAAAAAAAACTAAACTTAAAATATCTTCGGAAATATCAGAAGAATAATAAAAATGCGATTTATTTGTTGTATGAAAATTGTGAGCAATTCTTTTCATATATAAGTTCTTTAATATCTTTAATATTTTTCGTTTAAATTCTTGTTTCAAATTCTTCTTCAATAGAATTAATGGACAGAATTTAATTTGTTTTGACTTAAAAACTGTTTTTTCTTTTACTTCAGCGGATAATTTAGATAAACAAAAGAAGTGAAAATGAAAGCATAATATTTAACCGTTGGGTTCACTAATTAAAGAATGAGTTAATTAGAGATTTTACTTCTAATTTTTATAGTGAAAGTCACGCAAAGCGACATTTTTTTAACAAATAATTAAAATATAGAAAAGATTTCTTATTTTTACCCAAAAGTTCTTTTTGTTCCGCACTTTACGACCGGTTTTTTTGAGTAAACCTTTTTATACGAAAATTTGTCGATTAGTTCCAGAGAATTAACTCTTCATATATCAGAGGAAAAGTGCAAAACTTTTACTTTTTCGGTCAATTCCTCATTAATTAAACACAAGTCTTGTATTCATTTGGTTTTTTTCTTTTTAAGCCAATAATCGTTGGAACGACAGAGAGAACCGACTCTTTCAGTAGTAGTACTTCATTTCAAATGGATATGCAATGAATTCACACAACCATTTCTCCGTTTTTCTTCGGCTGTCATTACTCAGAACCAGAGATATTGAAATCAATACTTGGAATGACTTGTTTTGCATTTTTATGAATTCAATTGAAAGGGACGGCAATCAATCAAAGATTGAGATTCTTTTGTTTCATTCATTTAATTAATGTTTTTTTTTGACTAATAGTTAGGGTTATAAACATCACGATAATAATGGCGTTCGTCCCGCCATCGAGCTCTGTCTATATTTCTGGTGTCCAAAGACCTGTCCATCACTGCTCTGTCTATTCCACTCCATTTGCGTTCATTTCTCCAGGGAGGAGTGGAAGGGGGGCCCGGCGGTAGTGGACCGTTGAGTGGGCCGTGAATTAATGGCGGTGTCCGACATTGAAGTGGTGGCGGCGGCGGATTGGAAAGACTTGGCCTATGCATTGGATAGAGTGGTGGCGTTCGTATAAAGTTTGTAGCGTTTGGTGGCGGAAGTGGTGGTGGCATTTGGCCGCTCCCATCGAGTGGTGTGTTGTGAAAACTTCGAAGACTTTGTCTGCTGGCAGTACTTCTTGTGCTTTCACACCGACATCTCGGGTCAGAGCGACTGATTTTTCGTTGTATTTCATCGGCTCTTAGTTTATAGGCTAATAGAAAAGCAAATACAACCAAGATTATTTTTGGAACCGTCATTATATATATTTGAGTGGACACATCCCCGACCACCGGATAATTGGGAATTCGAGTCCAACCGAAGGGTAAAATACTGAACAACTGATTGAACAGAATTAACAAATGAATGCAACCATAGATTATCAATAGGTAATAGTTTTGGTAATTGAGTCCACACAAGCAGACAATGGATAGTCCACACATGAAAGTGGCCACTATTGCCGATTTGCCGCTCTGGTAACTGTCGATCTCAATGGTTGGGTACGTAAAGCCCCAGAAGGCGGCGATGAACATGGCCACCAACGAGATCACATTACACACCACTAGAGTCCAGGTCATAAATGTATATCTGTTCATAACTAATAGTCAGCGCCGCACAAAAGTAAATGCACTCAACAGCCGGCGCCCAACAGTTCGCATACGACTGGCCTCCAGTGCTGGTCGTCTGCAGAGTTGTTGCAGATCTTACCGCTGCTGCAAATTATGATTAAAGAATTGAGCGATGAATCACTTGATTGGTTGTGCACTGGATTCTCCATTTTGCAGACACTTCAATATTTACCACTTCTTTGCATCGAGTCATGCGTTGCACACAATCGCACAGTCAGTCAAGACTCGAGTCGAATAAGATTGCATTTTATCGATCGTTTTGTCGAAAAAGGCTTTTGCTTTGAGACACACAAAAAAAGTTTGCGTTTAACTGACTTTAACTCAACATTAGATATGGTGTTGAATGGCATTCATTATTAGATATATTAAGTTATAATTTTAGTCAAAATTCATTTCCTGATTCTGTGCCGACGACTGAGATTCCAATTATTTCATTAATAGAGAACTTCTATCAGAGTTTTGTTCGTTTCTTGCAATTGATTTCATCGATTGGTTCAAAGGCTCATATGTTTTGATGAGTCGATAAAAATAGATTCGGAGAAAGCATTCAATCGGTTGACAAGTGATCTGAGCCTTACTTTTATGAACTTTTTCTCTCAATTAACATATGCTTTCAGTTAACTTTGTATTCAATGCGACACAAAAATTCAATTCATCAGACAATAAGTGTGTTCTTACAAACGACACAACAGTTCTGATTAGAAAAGAGTCCGAAAATCGTTAAATGAAATCAAATTTAATTATTTTGTGACAAAAATCACTCTTCAAATAAAGACTTCAAATGAGGAGTTCATCAAAGAGTTTGCACTTAATTAAAGTGAATTCATAAACAAAAGCAAAGATAAAACTAATTCATTTGGGAAACAGAATATTTCCAAAACTTTCTAAAATAGTGAATATTCTTCTTCTTCTTCTACTTCTTATTCTTCTTCCTCTTCTTCTTTACCAAATTTTTACGAATGGCTCTGATTTTTCTCTAATAATTCTTTAATAATCAACTCTTGAGTTTGCAATCAGTTCACTGAAGAGATTTTATCAAAAGATAACATCAATAGAAATGAATGACTTTATATCGCAATTGAATAATATTTATGTCAAACACTTGAATATATTTCTTATCAGATCATCAGAAAAACTATTGGATTCCCAACACAATAGAGAGAAACGACTGTTTGAAAACCGAGAGTACCAGAGCTCACACAGAATTTATTCAATACAATTATTTACAATACGCATGACTACTATTCCAAGAGCATTCAAATCAAAGTTCTTTATCTCTAAAAATTTGGAAAAAAAACCCAAAATTTGATGAAATTTTTTTTTTTTTGATACCAGAGTTTGAATTATTTAAATCCTGTAATTAAATGATTTGCATTTCAATCACTACTCATAAGAATTGATAAGAAAAATATTCTTCACTCAACTCATGCAACAAATATATCTTTTTTAGTCACAATTTCACTGAAAATTGTGAATCAAAAGTTGGATTAAATGCATTTAATCGGATAATTGAATAATATTTCTTCCATTAGTCAAGTCTTTGATCAGAAATATATGAATAGATTTGGATAAAAGTGTTGAACAAAGAATAAAACCAAACGTAAGACAAAATGAATATTTTTTTCCGCTCCAATGACTGTCTAAACACAGATCACGACTAACCCACTGATTAATCTCTTATTTCTCTCAGAATATAACAAATTATTCATTCATTTGTTGGTCGCCTTTTGACCTAAAATTTCTTGTTTTAGTTGAGTATCGAATGATTGGAATTTAATTCTCGGCCACACCTATACTCCCGATAATCAATGTTTTCATTCAACAAATTCTTGGCTCAGTTTTCGGGGATACGACACAAGTGTTGTATTGGAATAAAACAGAGAAAAATGATGGCACAGAATAATTATTTACTAATCAAATCCATTGTGAGTGTGAGCCCAACCGAACCATACTTTCAAACAAATTATAAATCCATTGAATTAGAATTTAATGAAAAACTTTTGGCCCAATTATTGATGAAAAGTTTGAATTCCAAAAACTTTTTTATTATTGACTTTTCTCTTAATTTAATGAATTGTCTGCGAAACTGGAATTCAATTTAATTTGGATTTTAATCTATAAATAGATTAAACAAATAGAAAATCCGCACAAAAATTTCAAATAACTGTCAGTTTTGAGAACTAAAATCTATTAAATCAATGTTAGGACAGAATTTTCTAGAAAATTATTCCGAATCATTTTAGAAAATATTCCAATCACTTCATTAAAATTCAAAACAGATTTTATTTAATTAAATTTGAAGATTTCCAAGACTTCAAAGAATAAAATGTTATGAAAGTCATTAAAATTTTGTTCAAAACCTGAACTGAATTTTATTGAATTATACACTGAAAGGCTTCAAAACAATTGATTTTTATTAGATATTCTCAAATGAGAACCAAGAGCTAACTGGAAGGCATAAGGAAAAATGAAATAACATTATATTCTGGTCGATAGAAGAGGTCATTATTAAACAGTAATTCATTTAATAATAAGTTCGTTATAGAAAGTGAGTTAAAGTCGAAAATAACTAAAATTTGATCTCAAAAGAGCTTTAATTGTAAGAACTTTTAGTTTTATAAACTGTTTTCAGTAGAGAAACACATTTTGTGGCAAACAATCGATTTAAGGCTCGAAATCGATAGACTATTATTCACTGTAAAGGACTCTAATATCAGAGAAGTGGTGCAGAACTAGACTAAACTTGGCACTACTATAACATTAGGCAAATATTTAACTCTATTCTGAGCGAATTGCAATGCTTTCCAAAATCTAATCGACAATTTGACGATACATTTAATGCATTTCATTGTAATATTTATTTTCCACTCGAGAACAGTTCACAACACTTCCAATATTTGACATTATATTTGTTGAGGAAATGAATCCCAAACTTCTTATAATTTAACAAATATTTAGTGAAAAATTTTTAGCGAAAAACAAATTAATAAAAAATGTGTTTCGCATAATATGTAAAAATGTTTGTCCTTTTGATGCAAATGAAAAGACTTCTTACAATTTCATGCATTTCCAATGACTTTATTGACTTCTGGGAACTACTCTTTCCGAGTAAAAGTTCACAACAAAAGTGCAAAACAATTACGAGTTTTTGTCCAAAATATTTCTTAGAAATGCATTGATTTCTGCGATCATAAAATGTTAAAAAAAAGAGAATAAATTCATTTTCAAAGAATTATTGATTTCCGAAAAAAAAGAGTGAATTCTCTGATATTTTTAGTTCGCCTAAAATGTCAGCTCATATCGACTGAAAAGTTGAGCCCAAAGAATATCATATATATCCTCGACTTTTCATTAATGCATTGCTATTAAGGCTATAAATTGTTGCGATCCTAAGGAATAAGATTCCCATAACTGTGTCCTTTAAGACAATTTATTACGTCTTCTTCTTCTTCGTTGTCAACAATAATGTGGATTAAAAGATGGCTTCGAATAGAAATAATTGGTTTCGAAGACCAGTTAATTATTCCAAACATCACTTCAGTCACTGATTATTTGTGTTAAGACATTTAGAGGCACAGCCTTAAGACATAGAGAAAGACATAGAAAAACACACATTAATTCATCATTCATTTGAATATTCAATGAGAGTGTGTGACCCACTCCTACAGTCATTAACCGCAATCAATACAAAAAAAATACCAATTCTTGCATTTGATTTGAGCAGATGTTTACGAAAACTTTTCTCAATTCTAACAAATGAGAGCTCAGAATAGGAATTAATGATTGCGAAGAATCTTAACTTTAATTGCAATTCATTTGTATTTCAGATCGATAAATACAAATCAATATTTAGAGTAAAAAAAAAGAAAAATTGTGATCAGATTAACACTAGAGTTATATCTTCTAACAAATTGACGGACTACTAATCCATGCAATCATTCAAAGTCACGAATGATATAAATTCAAATTAATAATGAGTTTAAATCACCAAAAAACTAATGCATCCATTGATTCACTGTTTTGTAAATAATTGTTAAGCGATAAAAGCAAAAGATCTTACAAATGACAAAAACAAGGAGAGAGGGAGAGAGAGGGAGAGAGAGAGAGAGA
>JAQIXI010001265.1:0-14631 GCA_034700165.1 Galumnidae sp. Gr-Ori-00277 | reverse complement strand
TGTCTTCCAGTGGTCTGTGACAGACACACAGACAAACAGACAAAATCCTTAAATTTCCTTTATATGTAGTAAGGATTGATTTTTTGAATAATCTTACAGTTTTTAATATTAACCAGAGCCGATAATATATGGAGTTTTATATATTTTATGTTTTGTATTTACATTCATTTTTAACAATTAAATGTAGGGAAAAACAATTAATTAAATGTTTTATTTAATGATAATTAAAATGAGCCTTTTATGTTCCATAAATTATTTCATATAATAATTAAAAATATTAATATTTGAAAGCAATATTTACTTTAAAAGTAAAATAAAATCTATGAAAATTATTTACCTTTGCAAATTTTTTCTTTAAAAATTGTAAATACAACTTAAGTTAATTAGTTTATTATTTGAAAATTTTCCAAAAAAGAACTGGCATAGTTTTGTTCACAACACTTGAAATCTTTATTCATAAAATAATTTTATGCAAAACAAAACTTTTAAAATAAATTTGAAACTTATATTATGTATACAAATGTTTTGTAAATTTAATTAAAAATATTATATTGAGATAATTGAAAATTATCAAGCATATTTGTTTTCAATCAAATCTATCAATAATCCATAAAGAAGGATGGCTGCCCCCTATGCTTCAAAAACCCATTCTGCCACCCGGGATTTTTTATATGCATTTAATAGAGGACATCAAACGGAACTCAAATATATAAAATTATTTTTGATAATTTATATGGTTCAGCAGCTAGAGAGCGTCAAAGTCAAAAATTAAAATTCAATATAGTATATTTTTCGAACTTAAATATATGTTTTCGGACTTAAATGCGCATGCTGATTCGAATGCTATTGTCCAAAGTGTTCTATGATTAATAATTATTGAAATAGAACGATTTTTAAAAATTCCAATATTTGAAATTGAATTTTTAGACTTAATTTTTGTTTTTCAACGTAATTGATGTATTAAATTGCTATTGATTTTTGATGAAGTATAACAATTTATGAAAATAAAAGATTGAAAGAAGGATGGCAGCTTTTATGCTTATAAAAGTACCAGGTTGCAACCGGGATTTTTTATACGCATTTGATAGAGGAGGACAAACTGAACTCAAATATGTAAAAATATTTTTGATAACTTATATTGTTGAACCGCTAGAAGGCGTCAAAGTCAGAAAATAAAAATCGATATAGTATATGTTTTTGTACCTAAATATATGTTTTCGGACTTAAATGCGCGTGCTGATTCGAATGCTGTTGTAAAAAAAGCTTAATCATTAATAGTTTTTGAAATAGAACAATTTTAAAAATTCCAAAAATTTTTAATCAATTTTTGGACGTAATTTTTGTTTTTTCACGTAATTAATGAATTAAACTGCTATGGATTTTTGAATGAAGTACCGGGTGAGCAAAATTAAGTTAAGCAAACAAATGATAAGAAACAGGTTTCGCTATCAAAAATGTAAAGTATTAGAAAAGGGGGAGTAATGGAAAATTTTATTCAGTATATTATTAAATAAAGTGAAGTGAAATACAAATAAAGTTTAAGTTTTAATTTTAGTATTTTTATATATTATTTTAATTAATATTATATTTAAGTGAATTATAATGAATGAAAATATAAGTAATAATATTATTAAAACTTGTTATAATTATACTGAACACGAAAAAGTATTAATAATTCATTGGAATAAAGAATATGAAGATAAAAAACCCATTAATTCATATATTAAATATATTCAAGATAAATTTGTGGAAGAATTCAATAAATTACCGCCAAATCGAAACACAATTAAATCTATTATTGATAATTTTAAAAATAATAAAAGTGTTAAAAATCAACGGAAAAAACCCCATAAAAAATTAAAATCAACAGAGTACTTAAGTACTTATTCTTTTAAATTATGCAAAATCACAACATTATCAAGCTCAATTCAATAATTGTCTTTTTTCTTATAGGTTTTCTGATGAGTGTAATTATAATTTAAATGGTACTGTTAATAAACAAAATATGAGGATATGGGGAACAGAACCACCGAGAGAAGTTATTGAAAAACAGGCACACCCCCAACATGTTACTGTTTGGGTTGCCTGGAATGTCAAATATGGATTTATAGGTCCTTATTTTTTCGAAAAAGGGACTATTAATTCAATTAAATATCAAAATATTCCAAATTTAAAAGAATTAACTGGTGATAATTTTAATGACCAAGTCTTCATGCAGGACGGGGCCAGCCCACACACCGGTAAGTGGCCAACTTTTTGATTAAAATTATTATGAAACTTACGCTTCAATTTGACCACAACTAATTTGTCAAAAAACTTTTTGTATTTTGCGGAGACTTTCGACAAATAACTAATTGTTTTCTTTTTTATATTATAGCTAAATCAACTATATCTTTATTAGAAAAATTATTCCCTAATCGATTAATAAGTTTAAAAACGGATATTCAATGGCCGAGTCATTCTCCCGATATAAATCCATTAGATTTTTGTTTTTGGGGTAAAACAAAAATGGATATATTTGATTTTAATAATCCTCCATTAAATATTACTGATTTAAAAAATAGAATAACTAATTCCTTTAATAACTTTAATGTTAATTCTTTTGAATCAATTATTAATAATTTTATTTATAGGCTTCACATTTGTATTGCTCTAAATGGGGAACATTTTGATAATATTATTAAATTACGTACTTAATGTTAAATTTATTAATTTCTCATTTGTTTGTCTAACTTAATTTTGCTCACCCGGTATAACAATTGATGAAAATGAAAAATTGAAAACTTTTGAAGACCAGACTGAGTTTGATCGATTATACCCAAAAAACATGTATATCTAAAAAAGTATTTGTTGCAAGAGATAAAGACCTATTCTATTCATTTCAGAATGCTTGATTTAGTGGGATTACATATCTCTTAAGGGAGAAATTCACAGTTGAAAATTCATACTTTGACGCCTTCTAGCGGGTGAACCTTATGAAATTTCCCAAATACTTTAAAATTTTTGAGCTCAGCTAAATGTCCTCTATCGATTGCAGACTAAAAATCCCGGGTGGCACGTTGGGTGGTAACAGCCATCCTTCTTTCTAATTATCCTGTGCTGACCGCACACTTGAATAGACCCAGAAACAAGTAATTTATATTTCTCCCTATTTCAGATAAAATAATGAGAGTAATGACCTATTAGAGTGAATCAATTGGAACAAATGTTCCAAATAATTTGGATTAAAAAAGGTTTATAAATCTTGCTTAAATATTAGAAATAATTTGCAATTTAATTATTTCAAAAGAACTATTAATATAAACAAAAGAAAATTAATAATTAAACATGACTAATTTTCTAATTAAACTTTTATAAAAAGTTTAATAAATTTTATTTAAATTTTCTAAAATAATTGGAATTTTTTTCTAATAAAAATATGATAATTCCAAATAAATATCCAACGAATAGAATTAAAACTGTATTCTTAAACATTTCATCTAATTTAATTACAAGGTTATATTTGTTTCGGTCATATATATCATGTGACATTATTTTCATTTTCCTAATTCTTGCAAATATCTTGAGATGAGTGTTATAGAAAATATATATACCACTCTCAATGACTTGTTTAAACCTAGTTGAAATAATATTTATGTAAATTTATTCCAATTTAATTAAGCATACTTACAAGAAGTTAAATAGTTGAGCATGTTGAATTTTTTTATTTACCAAAAAGAAAACATGATTTGGAACATATTTCATTTGAGCTACTTCAAATTCTCCAGTATATTCTTTATAAAATTCTTGCAAAATATCTCTTACTCTTGTTTGACAAAGTATAACAATTTCACCATGTATAAATTTTAAAATAAATGAAATGTTCTTATAGATTTTTAAACAAGTTTCACCATGACAAGCATTAATAATAACTCTATTTGATAAAGAATTTGCTAATTTACTTCCAAAAACTACTGAAAAATTAGCTGGATAAAATGGATCATTCATTATTGATAATTTATTATTGAGCAAGATATCATCCACATTGTTCACTATGGGTTCGTATTTTATATTTGAATAACTATTTAATAATAAACTATTGAAAGCTTTTGTTAATAATGAAGAACTTAAGAGTAATGCAACAATTATTAAAATTATTGAAAATTTCCTAAAAATATTGGAATCATTTGAAATATTATATAAATTAATAATTAATTGTGAAGATTGTGTTGAATGTAATCGTAGACA
This sequence comes from Galumnidae sp. Gr-Ori-00277, assembly GCA_034700165.1. Classification (NCBI taxonomy): domain Eukaryota; kingdom Metazoa; phylum Arthropoda; class Arachnida; order Sarcoptiformes; family Galumnidae; species Galumnidae sp. Gr-Ori-00277. Next base: position 10,404 of record JAQIXI010001265.1, on the reverse strand, counting down.
TTCTTCAAAACATTTCAAATAGTTTATATTCTTAGAGATATTTTTTAATATAACAAAACAAAAAACTGTTGAGAAAAATATAGATAACCAAACCTAGATGAAATAATTTAAGAACAATATATAAACTTGTTTATTTTTACCTTCTTTTCGAATAAATAAACAAATGAAAAATATTCTTCATTTTTAATTTGTTTCAAACCAGTTAATATTTCAACCATAAATGTTTGTATAATTAATGTTGAATGATATTTATTTGGATTGTTATTTGACATTGGTGATAAATTGATTGTATTTATTCCCTAGGAAACAAAATATTAACTTGAACACTTTAATTGATCTTTACCTTTACTTCCTTATAAATCAATTTAACTTGTAAATTCAGCTTGCAACTAATATACTCGATTAATGACTTCTTGTATCCAATTGCTGTTTTCTATATATGAAATTATTATCAGGATAAATTCTTAAACTCACAGCACTTATTTTCAAATAAATTTCTTTACAAATATTTCAAATTAAATTACAGGTAATACTTCGTTTAATAATTTTGAATTTAAGTAAAATATAAAATCTACGTAAATTATTTATTTTGATTATAAATTTAATTATAATTTTTAATATTTATTTTTCTTTAAAACTGTAAATTATGCTTAAGATAACTTATTTATTATATAAAATTTTTACTATACCTGTTTCATAATTTAAAGTTTTAAAAATTTTATCAAAATAATTATATAAACTCACCCCATTCATTTCCAAATACAATACTTCACTAAATGAAATATTCTTATTACTATTTTGTGAGTTGCATGTATAAATCTTATTATATTCAAGAATAATATAAGTAAATACATTATAGAGCTTTACATAAGCTTGGGAAATTAGCAAATTTGTCATCTCTAAACAAACAAGATTAACTTTAAAGCTTAATGTAATAAGTTTTTAAAAGTAGAATAATCCAGTACACAATATAAATTTCACAATAAAAATATGCTAAATCGTTTACGAACTCATTTTTTCAGTTTGAATCTAAATTAAACTTGTAAAATTGAATTTTTCATAATATTTAATTATTCACCAATTAAAATTTACTTATTTATGTATTAAAATACTTTGGAAAATTTAATAAAAAGTTTAAATAATATAATTTTGATTCAAAAATCAATAATATTCTGTGTAATAGAATTTTTTGTAAAATATAAACTATCCTAAATAATATAATAGAATTATACTGTCTAACATTCTTATCACTATTTTGAGAGTTGCATGTATAAATCTTATAATATTCAACAATGAGATAAGAAAATACATAATAGGTTTCTATATAAGTTTGAGCAATTTAAAAGTTTATATTTTCATAAATTTTCAAGTTAATATATTAAGAACTACGTTACACACTATGTATTTTGAATAATAATGCATATTTACAAAATAAATTGTCAAACAAAATTTTTTTATAGTATTAATATTAAATAAACTGGCTAAATTGATTTTTTATATTATGTAATTATTTTAATTATTTTAACTTTCTTATTTATTTAATGAAGTTTATTTAAAATATCGACATATAGAATATAATAATAATAATTTTGATAACAAAATAAATAATAAAATATATGCTGAATTGAAATAATTTTTGTTAATATAAACTAGCACAATTGAATTATATTGTCAAACGTTTCAAGAAAAATTTAATTCAATAACTATATAATTAATAAATTGATTTAATCTATTCGTTTTTATCAATGCCAAAAATAAACTATTAACTAAAAACTTCTATTTATAAAATTATTATGATTTTGCATATTTTAACAATTATATTAAACAAATATTACAGTTTTGATATAATATGTAAATATAAGCTTTCTTAAAATCGACTAATGATAATTAACTAGAAAAATTTACTCATAAATTAAATATCTTTAAATATATGATTTTAAGAAGGTTTTAAATTGTCTCTAAAAATAATAATATAATCAATAGAATAACCTTGGTACTTCACTTCTTTGTATATACAATGGCAAATATTGCCAAGGTGAAGTTTGTCGTTATATTATCGAATCTAATATTATTCTTGTTGAATACATAAGCAGGGTCTAATAACCACTGCCTAATGCTGTCATTATTAGCAATAGCACAGATACCAAACCTTAATGTTGTTAAACGTATTGTTAATCTATTGATAAATACAATTACAATTCTCTTTGTTGTCATATGACGTGCTTCATATGCATCCATACTCTCGGATACATTCAAATAGTTTTCTAGTATAAAATATTCAAGTTTTCGAAAGCCTGAATTGGAATAAGTTGTCTTATCGACGAATGAAATATAATTATTCTTACCTCTTTTATTTTGAATAACATTTTGTTTGTAATACCAAAACCATTCAAAATTCGGGAATTCCCGACAAACTAAAGAATGGCAAAAACTTTGGAAACAAAATTCTTTATATACAGTGGGACCGAAAACCTCCTACAATGGATTTTCAGCTATAAAATCTCTCAGATAAGCTAGATCACATTCTATTTTAAACTGCAACTATGGTTTTGCTCTAACTTTATGTATTTAAAAAATAATTTCTTTAGATTAAGTAATTATAGCACAATTGCAAATTATAGTTCAAAATGCATAACACAAAAAATAAGCAAGATAGAAAATTGATTTCTCTTTCTTTATAAACTACATAAAATTTAAGCCGACACGTGTTTTAAGATTTTTTAATTATCTTTAGAAATAACAAAATAATCAAGAATAATCGTAAAATTTTTCAAAGTTCCCAAGGCATTTTTACAAACACTATTAGGCCAAATTTATTGTAAATTGGTCCATTTATAAAATTTATCTTGCTTTACAAGATATATAAAAATAGGCTTTCTAAAATTTTTGCTTAAAATTTTACAGAGTAATCTAGAAACTACTATACAAACAAATGCAAACTATTATTAGTAAAATATGAAAAATAATCACCAAAATTTTTGTATCAAAATTCACAATAACCTTGATTAAAGTCAAACTAATCAATTTAGAAAGCTTATTTTTATATATCTTATATAGCATGATAAATTTTATAAATGGGCCAATTTTCAATAAATTTGGCCAAATAGTGTTTGTAAAAATGCCTTGGGAATTTTGAAAAATTTTACGATTTTTCTTGATTATTTTGTTATTTCTAAAGATAATTGAAAAATTGAAGAATAATAATAAATATCAGAAAACATAATAAAAATGCATAATAGTGTCAAAATTACAGTTTTTAAACGAAAAAAATGTTGACTTCAATATTTCTAAGACTTACAGTTTGTGAAAAACTTGAAAAATTCATTTTTTGTCAATAATTCTTACTTTTTAGCTTTAATTCATACATAATTATTCAACAAAATATGTTGAATACAGTTGCATTACATGCATTTATGAAGAAAAACACCTAAAAAACTATATAGGAGTGAATTTATAGCCATTTTTGAGATTTTTAAAATACCCCCCTATATTCCCCCCCTGTGAAAAATTTTGGGGATACCCCCCATGTATTTTCGAAAATTTTTGAACCATACCTCCCTTGTCATCGAGGACCCAGAGCATCCCTGTTCTGAAACACTCAGAAACTGTGCAACAAGATAGCAGTTCTTTATCGAAACAAATATTTGTCAGCAATTTATTCAAATATTATAATTTCATATTGTAGCGGTCTTTAAGGTAGGATCTGATGTCCGCCACAATCACTGGTCTGCGGATAGCGTTTTGTAGAAAATATAGAGTTTTATTGCACGAATTGAATAGAATGTACACAAATGTATTGAAGGCATAGGAACTGAGGCTTAGCGGTAGGACTGATGTTGGACTATGTAATGAACACTATTAAAACATGATATAGACTGATCTGAAGTGTTGTTGTGGTGAAGTTTTTTATAGTCGAGTTGTGCTCAATGTTTAGGTTATGATAGTGTGTTATATAGCTCAGTGTTAGGTTTGTAAAAGGGGAGATTTAATGGCAATGGTAAGGCTTAGTCAATGGTAGGGCTTTTGAACCATAAGTGAGAACCGTATGACATCAGTCATAGGACTGTCTCACTATAATATACAAATAATATATATCACAGTTTTTTATCAAAAGGTTGTTATTAAATCTTTTAATTGTGATTAAAAGTTACAGTCTTTTATAATTTTATGACACAACACAACGATAAAACATTAAATTAAAATTAAAATAGATTTTTATACAATAATAAAACCTACTCTAAAAATAAAAATAGAAATTATATAAAATTATTCTCCTTATTAATTTATCTAAAATTACATACAGTCATTCTCATAATAGGTGGGAATAATTCTCGAAATTGACATGTTGTTTTAACAAGGTTATAGTTTGAATTTTAAAGTCAAATTTTTATCACTTATTCATCTAATATTCTAATTTATAAATATATGAAAATTTTCAAAATCATCAAGTTAATTTTTGAAATTTAATGATTTTTGTAAGGTATGCCAAAATATTGATAAAATAGCCTGTCTCTCTTAATTCCTTCAAGATATTTGAAAAATTCCAAAAGAATCTTATGTAAAATTGAAAAGGAAAAATTTCAATTTCTGGGTTTTGCGATTAAAGTAGCAACATTATCATAATAGTTTAAAAACTAATAATTTTAGTGTTTCACTAAAAAAATTACTACTCAAAATTTAATTAAGATAATTCAATACTGTTTAATGAAAATTAACCTACACATATTCGGCCAAAAACAAATTTCAGGATTTAGAAAAATATGCTTGTTGAAAAAAACGGCAAGCTTAAAAATATTGACAAATTACAAAAGTTTGGAACTATTTAATATTCTAATAACTTTTAAACCACCTGACCGATTTTAATTTTGTAAACGGTATATGAGTTGATACAATTAGAACATTTAAAATTTATTTGACTAGGGTGACTAACTTACTAGGTTTTGTCCAAAAATGGTTCAAAGTGACATATTTCAAAACCTTTGCCCAACCCTAATGTTAAATGTACTGGGTTGATTTTTACTTTTGAATTGATAGAAGATTAGACATATTTTAATTTGCCACCAAGACCATCAAAATCGTTTGATAAATAATTGAAATGTGGTAATCCTAGTGTCAATAACTGATTATAATAGAAATCTGCATTAACTAATTCAAAAATTTTGAATTCAGATAACAACATTTCAATTATTTCTTGGCCGATTTTGATGTTCTTGGTGGCAAATTAAAATTTTTTTATTCCTCTATCAATTCAAAAGTAAAAATCAACTCAGAGTATTTTACTTAGAGCTGGACAAATGATTTAAATATATCACATTGAACCATTTTATGATTAAACCTAGTATGTTGGACACCCTAATCAAATAAATTTTAAATGTGCTACTTGTACCAACTCATATACTGTTTACAGAATTGAAATCGGTCAGGGGGTTTAAAAGTTATTAGAATATTAAATAGTTCCAAACTTTTGCAATTTGTCAATATTTCCAAGCTTGCTGTTTTTTTCAACAAGCATATTTTTTAAATCCTGAAATAAATTTTTGGGAGGATATGTCTAGGTTAATTTTCATTAAACAGAATTGAATTATCTTAATTTTTGAATAGTGATTTTTTTAGTAAAACACTAAAATTATTAGTTTTTAAACTATTATAATAATGTTGCTAGTTTAATCGCAAAACCCAGAAAATTAAATTTTCCCTTTTCAATTTTACATAAGATTCTTTTGGAATTTTTTAAATATCTTGAAGGAATTAAGAGAGACAGGCTATTTTATCAATATTTTGGCATACCTTACAAAAATCATTAAATCTCAAAAATTTACTTGATGATTTTGAAAATTTTTATATATTTATAAATTAGAATATTAGATGAATAAGTGATAAAAATTTGACTTTAAAATTCAAACTATAACCTTGTTAAAACAACATGTCAAATTCGAGAATTATTCCCACCTATTATGAGAATGACTGTATATTCCCCTTTTTGTAAACTAAATATTTTAAAGATGCTAATTGATATATTTTATCTAAAATTTAATTTAAATTCTTAATCATTTGATCAGGAACAATCCATAATATTTTCTACTAATTTTTATTTGATGCTATAAATTTTTTATTATTTATTTCATTAATTATTATTTATATTTATATGACATTTATCTAAAATTACCTTAATATAATTATATTATTATATTAATATTATATTAATATTTTTTTTAATAAAAATAAAATAAAAATTCTGTTTAGATACGCAATAATTTATTATAAAATATTAGAACAATTATTTTGTTATTTTGAATTATAGAAAATAATATTCTGATTAAATATACTTTAATTTACTGGATATAAGTAAAAATTAAGTCAATAAAAGTCAATATAATATCAAAAATAGTAATTTTCTATTTGTTTCATTAAAAATATTTCAATAAAATTAAAGTAAAGCGTGAAAATAAAGTCCGTTCCTCAACTATTAGTAATCCTTATACTTTATTATTGAAATTACTAATTAATTTACAGATTTTAATACAGAGTTGGGTCAAATCTGTATTAAAATCTGTAAATTCATTAGTAATATCCAGTGATACTCAAAAATTAATCAGGCTTGTTCTTCATTAATTGATAATTACTAATAAAATTCTTAGAGTCAGTTGTTACTTAGACTTGTTTACTATAAAAAAAAATAAAACCCCACTTTTTAAATAAGATAAGATAATAACCTTGGTAAGATAATAAAATTTGTTCTTTTTTTATTATTCACAAAAAGAAATTTTTTACCATTAATTGCCAATAATAATAGCAAATGATCTCAAAATGTTTTTAGTTGTAAATGAGTTTAGAATTTTTCATAATTTACCCGAAGGTATAAGAAATTCTTGTAAATTATTTTGTTTTGGAAATTATATTGTAATTTGTGTTACAAATGAAGACAAAGTTTACGGATTGGGATATTATTTGACTAAAATAAATAAATCTAATAATAAAAATCAATTTGTATTAATCGATGAATTATGTGATAAACAAATACAAGAATTCTATTACAAACACGAGTGGTCTTATGGCTTTTCATTTATGTTTGCTCGAAGTTGTGAAAACATAATATACAGTTGGGGAATAAATAATCATGGACAACTTGCCAGGGGTAGTGAAAGTGATATAGAAAATCATATTAGGCCTGAGAAAATAAATTATTTCAATGATAAAAATATTGTAAATATCTCCTGTGGTTACAATCATTGTTTGGCGCTTTCAAGTGAAGGACACGTTTATGGATGGGGTGATAATAGTGAGGGTCAGTTCAATCCTTTATCTCAATTCAAAATAAAAAACTTTACTCCAATTTTGATTAATTCTAAGAATGAAAGATTTAAATATATTTATTGCTATGAAAAGAAATCAGGTTTAGTGACTGTAAATGATATTTTATATATATTCGGCAAAAATTATGAAAAAATAGTTTTAACTAATTTTGAAAATCAAAGTTTTCGTTTTATTTTACCTATCCTTTTGAAAAAATATGATTTATATATGAGTCAATGGTATGAACTTATTAAATATTATAATGATGAAATAAAAGATATATTCTATTTAGATTATAATTATTTTATAGAAACAAATCAAACTTTATATAAGTTTAATATTTTTGAGAAAATATTAGTTAAAACAAAATATAAAAAATATCTTGAATTTTGTTTGTTTGAGTCTCAATCATCGTATAAAACAATTCATATAATAAATAACGGAATATTTATGAAGAAAAATAATTTTGAATTAACCTCAAATAAATCTAAAGTATTATTTGATTCAATGGAATGTGTTTACAAAAACTTTGATGAATTTTTGGCTCAAAACTATAAAGATTTAAAAATCTCAAAGAAATTAAAAGATTTTCAATTAAGTGAAAATTTTCTTAAAAATATTGATTCAAATGTTAAATATTATCATCAAATTGGAAGATTCAGTTCAGATGAATACTCCGCCATATTTGTTATGAACGATAATAAAGTTTACGGAATTGGTTCAAATAGAAGAGGATGTTTAGGCCACAACGAAAGGGTAAATGAATATCAATTAATCGTGGAAATATGCGATCAAAATATTGAAGAATTTTTCAATGGAATTCTTTGTATGTATGCGAGGAATAAAATAAATGAGATATGGGGATGGGGTCTGAATAAGTATGGACAATTAATGAGAGGTTATCCTAAAGAAGAATATTTTAAGCCACAAAAATACGAATTCTTTGATCAAAAAAATATAATGATAATTTCAATAAGTTATTATCATTGTTTAGCCCTTTCAAGTGATGGGAATGTCTATGGATGGGGTTATAATAAATTTGGACAAGTAGAATGCGGAAATAAGGAATTGTACATAAATAATCCTATAAAGTTGAAATTTGGTTTGAATTCAGAAGATATTAAAATTATTTATATATTATGCAATTACAGTACTTCCCTCGCGGTTTCAAATAAAGGAAATATATTTATTTGGGGAAAATTTGGAAAAAATGAGAACCAACTTAATATAAACCAGTTAAAACCAAAAGTTATTGAATTAGAAAATATTATTAAAGTGAGTTTGATAAATAATGTTAATAAACAGTTTTTATTATTTTTAACAAATAAACAAAAGTTTGGTTATTATGATATAGAAAATGAAGAGAAAAAGTTAATAAAAGATAATGTAACCGATTTTGTATATGATTACAATAACATATATATTGAGCAAGAAAATTTACTTTTCAAATTTATTTGCAAGACCTTTATGGGCAATTTACATTATAAAATATTAAAAGTCAATTATTCAAATATATTTGAATATAATATTAATGAAAATCAGAGAATCAATGAAACAATTATTTTAACAAATGAAGGTTATCTCAAGAATTATAAAATTAAAGTCATTAAAAAGTATTCTCAAAATTCAAGTGAAAAACTTTTGATTAAATACAGAGAAAATATTTTTGAAAAAAGATATGAAAGACTATTCGAAGATCCAGAGTTAATTGGAAAGGGAGGATATGGACAGTTATTCAAAGTAAAGAGTATTAAAAATAATAATTTATATGCAATAAAAAGGATTGAAATTTCAGGTAATATATTATTAAGTAATTTAATTCTCAATTACTATTAATTCATTATTATATAAACAACAGAAAAAATAAGATATTTTTCTTCTTAATTCAATTATAGTCACAATATATTGATATTTAATCGTATTTCTAGGTGATGTAAAACAGACTTTAAGGGAATTATCAATTTTATCAAAATTAAGTGACAATTATGTTGTAAAACGCATTAGTTCTTGGACTGAAGAAAAGTTTGACGACAAAAGATATGTAAATTATTTTTATATACAAATGGAATTCTGTTCACAAAGTTTAAAACAATTAATAGATTCAATCAAAACTTTGGATGAAAAATACAACATAATTCAATTCTATATACGTACAAAACTTTTTATTGAATTAATAGAATGTGTAAATCATTTGCACACTTCTACCCCTCCTATCCTTCACAGAGATCTCAAACCTGAAAATGTTTTGGTTAGCGATGGACGAAATGGCAGATTCTTAAAATTATGTGATTTTGGATTATCTAAACTATTAGAAAGCAGCAAAAATACCAAGGGAGTTGGTACTTTAAAATATATGGCTCCTGAAGTTAAAAAAGATGACCCTGATGAACCAGATTCTGACCATACACATTATGATAGCAAATGTGATATTTATAGTCTGGGAGTTATCGCTAAACAACTCTTTGATATAAAACAATCAATAAAAATTTTAGAGAGTTTTGACATTTTGTGAGTTATATAAAAACATAATTCATTTAATTTAATTTATTTCTTTATAGAACTGAATATTGGAATATACCTGAATTCAATCATAAAATATATTTGAATAAAATATTCAAAATAATTGTAAAAATGCTATCAAAAAAACCAGAAGAAAGGCCCAATTGCAGAGAATTGATTGCTATTTGCAAAGAATGTATTTATGAATATAAAACAATTTTTAATGATTTGAATTATCTGGAATTTATCAATGATTGATTAATATCTATATTTCTAAAAAATTACTTTGTACATAAATGGAAATAATAATTTACAAGCAAGTTTCTTATTCTATTTGATAAAATATAAATTTTTATATCAAATTTTATCAATTTAAAAAACCAATGTACAGTTTATAAATCAATAAATATTTTTAATAATGAATATATTTACAAATTCATTATTAAAAACATATTTTTAAAATATACTTATAATTAAAATTGATTATATAAATAATTATTTTAAAAATTATTTATTAATTATTTACAGCTCTTTTACTCTATTTTTCCTTTTTTACGTACTTTTCTCTTTATTTTCTCGCTGATGCTCTGGGGGGGGGGGGGGACTTCGTCG
>JAQIXI010001264.1:0-14636 GCA_034700165.1 Galumnidae sp. Gr-Ori-00277 | reverse complement strand
CTGATAAAATATAGCCTGGGTATAGTGTTTTGCATTTTTTCTATCTACTTTTCCTATTGTACTACTCATACATTCATCTCAGAGTGCCCACACTTAATCTAGTTAATTTTAAAATAAACCCTTTAATAATCATTTGAATATTAAATGCTTCACCTTTAGTTTACGTTGTATCTTGATCAAAATTCAATTATAATGAAATTATATTGACTAAAGGATATCAAAAATGTCTCTAAAGTGTAAACATTTAGTCATAAAATCAAATAAAAAAAACTATAATTTCCACAATTATTTCTGGGTATACTTTTTATTTGTTTGAATTTTTAAGTGCTCATTTTAAAAATTCTGATCCTAGATCCTAAATTATAGTTTTATAGATTATATAAACAGAGCTGACAATTGTGAGTATCGAGTATTTCATTGAAACATTTATTTAATCTAAGATTTTACTAAAAAAATTCGAATTAATCCATAAAATATATTTTCAAATAAATTAAGTCTTAAATTCAGGTTAAGCTGAGACTAAATTTTTTAAAGAAATTTATCAGTTATTGAAAAAAATAGTCAGTTATAGTCGACAATAGAGGATGAATAGACCTAGGATATAGGACCTATGTATTTAAAGAACTTAGACCTAGGTCCCTGAAAATGTTGGACATGACCTACACCTATAACTCCAAACATTTTTACTAAAAGAGAATTTTGTATACTTTTATAGAGAAAACTTGATTTTATAGAAAAATTCATTATTTCAGACAAATGTTCCTCATATATATATGAAAGGGATTTCAGAGAAGCGAAAAAAGTTATTATAATTAAGAATTAATAATAATTTCTACAGTAATTGTAAATAATATACAAATTAAAGAAAATGAATATTACAGTAATTGGGGAAAAACACTAACACTGAAAAATGAAAGAACCCTCCACCAATTAATATAGTTTAATATCGTTAGCGTAAACCAAACGGGGAAATGAAGATTTGTTTAACACTATTGGTTAGTTAACCATAATGGTTGTTTACTATTACCAATGTAAAAAATCTAGCATATTTTACAATAAGAAATAAAATATTTAAGATTTTTATTAAACTTCAAATGATTTATCTCAATAAATATGTTATTGTTGTTATAACATGAATAAACATGGTAAAATTGAATAAAGAATAACCATAATAGGGTTAAGTGCAATTTTATTTGAAAGCTATAAAGTAATGTAATTAAACTTGACCAAGTACATTAACCAAGAGATAACTCAAACAAATTATTACATATTTTTACCAAGATAAACTCATTTCCAATATGTTTTATTTACATTAAGTTATCGAACTTTTTTTTTGTTAATATTTACTTTGAAATGATCATTACTCATCGCAATCCTTACTCATTGAAATTACGTTATATGACTAAATTGAAATGTGCTTGCTCACCTATAATAGGATAAACCCTAAAAATTTATCTGAACTGCCACTGTATTAGAATATTCTAAGGGATGGTTTTATATCAGATTTGCTTAACATTCTTAGGGTTAAATCATTTAAATTAAATGTATTTCAATAATCTTTTGTTAAAAATATTATTTTTTTATTTTGTCGTTAAGTGTTTAATAAGTGTTTAACAAATTAAAAAAAAAGATTATAATTCAATATTACAGTCAATTTTGATCTTTTATTTTAGAAATAATAAGCTTTTATTAAACTTTGCAAATATGAGCCATAGTTTAGCAAAAAAATTATTTTCATTAGCTATCAATCATTCAAATCATAACTAATACAACGTTTTGTAAATTCAGTTCCATTGAAGACCTCAAACAGTGAACGACAAATAGTTTTCATTTTAATGAAAACTATTCTAATTTAAGTATAAGTTAAAGTAAGTGCCTTTCATTTTATTTGTAAGTTATGTGTGAAGAGTGAGTGCACATCACTTGGTTTTGTATTGATAAGATTATTTGCAAGTTCATATTTAAATAAAATCATAAAATGAATGATTGCTTTTTAAAAAATTATTTTATTTTCAAATAAATGAGTTTCAGTTTAATTAATCAGTCGTTTGATTGGAAATAAATGTTTGCTCACAATATATGACAAATCAGTACATATTAGTTAAAATCAAAGTATTTTTGGCGAAATCACCGGTTTTTCTAATAAATTAAATGGAAATGAATGACACTTATGAAGGACTGGAAGTATTGTTATGTTGCGATGTTTTCCTCAATAGTTTTTTGTGTTTCATTCTTCTGTTTTGAAACCAAGTCTTAACTTGTGTTTCACTCAGATTCAGACTCGTCGCCAATTCTAGCCTTTCCGGAGTCGATAAATATCTTTGTGTCTCAAATCTGTTTGAAAAGCATTAAAGAAAACTTCAATTCATTAAATCTGATCGACTCTCCGACTGATTTCGACTTATTTAGAAAGAAATAATAAATTTTACTAAAATTTAATTATAAATTAATTAAAAGAGAATCACAAAACTTATTGAAACCATTTATTCATAAAAGGCTAAACACGTAAAGGGGTTTTAATGAATAAATGGGATGTTTTGCAATAAAGTGTTATTTAAGGGTTTAAAATGAAAAAAAGTTTAACTTTTAAAATATTTGAGTCAAATATAACTGAATTATTTAAAAGTGTTTTTTACAAAAGATTTTAAGTTTACCTTCGCTCTAATCCATGCAATTGTTGGTCTGAGAAGACAGTTCTCGCTTTTCTTCTGCGATGAGTGGCGGCCACATGAGAGGCGGCTGCAGCGGCCGCTACTGCTGCTCTTTGCATGTGCTGGATTAAAAGTTCATGATTATGGGGATGAGGTGGAAGTGACATATAAGACGCTCCCGAGTGGTGGTTGTGAAGAAGAGCTGCGGCGGCAGCAGCTAAAGTACCAGAACCATTGTTGAATATTTGCTGGGAATGAATTTGGTGATTTGATGGGTAGGGACCCCCTCCCGAAGCATTGAACAGTTCAGTCAGTGATCCGACCGAACTGTTCGAAGAAATGAGTTTAGTTTTTGACGGATTCAGTGATTTATTGCTAAAAATTAGAATTTTTCAAAGTTTTGAACAAAAAGTACTTTCGATTAAAAAGAGCGAAAAAACTCACTTAAAAAGTATGTCTTTAATGAAAAATGAAGAACCAGTTGTTGTTTGAGGAGATGAGGAACGGGAGTCTCTTTCCGTTAATTTGTTAATCATGTCGTCCATAATTGCACACAAACTGCATAATGAGTCAAATGGTGTTCATCCATGAAATCCTAATCGGCGATAACAGTCAAATCACGCCCAACGCATCGATTTTGTTCGTCAATTGGCCTGACTCATAATCTATCACATCTGCGCAACTTTAACGGCACCGAAGACTCTATTATTGACTTAACATAACTTATTTGATATCATTTTCAATATTTTGCCTCTAATTTGAGAAAATATTTTCAAACATTTTTATTATCAAAATATTAGATCCCATTATTCGTATGTAATGTTTCCAAACTATAACTAAAATTAGAAAAAAATGCTTTAAATAGTTTACTGATCGCCACATATAAAGAGAATAGAATTTAATGGAAATTCCTCTTTAATTATTGCTATAGTTTTGGCTCAAAATATTTCGATATTTTTATATTAATTTTCGATTTTATATTTAAAGCATTCATTATATGAATAATTTTAATCAAAAGACTAACAATTTATTAAAAAATTGGTTTTAATGATAAACATATAATAATTTCAGTGTTTATATAAGATTTCATATTTTTACAGAATTTGTATTAAAGACAAAATGCAAAGTCTGACTGATATGTGAGTCTTAGCTTTGGGTGAACTATGGTTTTGAACAATTTGTAAATAAGACCCAAATTAAAGGAAAATATAGAATAAGTTTAATCCGGGCCTCAATTGATGTCCTGAATTGGCGATCAGAAGAGGATAATAATTTGTGGAACTGACTGTTTTCAGCAAAAGTTTTATCTACTGGTTATTTATAAGCAAAAGACAGCCCAAAGTCAGTGTTCAGGAAATAGTGGTTAATCCCCTAATAACAAGGGTGGGGGAGAGCCCACAAAATGACTGTCATTGTGCTGCTGTTGACGTGAGTGAATCTCTTCTTAATCTTTCAATTGACTAATCTTTGACTAACGATTGCCATCATTTAGTATTAAGTATTATAGCATTTATAACGTCTTTACTAATACTCAGAAAACCAGAAGTACTTCGAATTGTTTATTCAAAGACCAATTATTTTTCCAAATAATAACCGTTTCCTTGACTTAAGAGTTATAACTTATAATCGATTTTCATGGAACCAATTCTTTGAAATAAGAATAAGAATAAGAATAAGTCTAAACTATTTTGCGATCACTTTTACAAAACTACAGACATTTAGACCTTAAAACCACTGAAACAAATCACAATAAAATCCCCTTCTTTTCCCTTAACAATATGTCACAAATTTTGAGCTAGTACAGTGTAGAAATAAATACTTTTCCTCAATTTCTGCAGTAGAAATCTCTCAAAAATATACAAGTTAATTTTTAAATTTTAAGCTTCTTAAATCTTTAATTTTTTTTACTGTGAACTATGCAATAGTTAGTCTGAACTTTTATTTATTTATTTTTTTTTATAAAATAATATTTTTAAAATTATTAATCTATAAATGAATTTTTAATATTAATAATTATTTTTATCCCAAATATTCGTTAAAATTTTACTGAAAACTATTAATTCTTTACATTTTTATGACTTCATTTGTTTTGTGTATTAAAAATATGTGCCTTTTTTTGATGCTCTATAAGAAAACGATAAGAAACCTGAAGAATGTGAAGTTACACTTTTCATAAACCCATTTGTATAATGACTGGTAAAAAATGACTGGTAAATTAATAATTTAATTTATAAATTGGTTAAATAGATAACCTGGTTAATTTTATTCTTTGCATGAAAAAATTATCTGGATTTCTTATCTATTTTAAAGTAATTTAGTCATAGATTTTCTATTTTTCTAATGAATAATAGTTATGGAAACGGACTTTATTTCTAACTATAGATAAAAGGATATAAAAGGACATAATATGACAAAATAATACCCATTATTATTATATTCTTTATGTCCACTAATAATGACTCTCTTATTAGTTAATATTTTCTTTATTAATTAAAAGCTATTGTTCTTAACATTTTAATAAGATTGTTCTTGCTTAAATTATTGAACTAATAAATTTTAAAATTCAAATTCATTTAAAAAAATTTTTTGTTAATTTAATAATTATATAATAATTATTTGATTCGAAACCATTATTTCTAATAAAAGCTTTAAAATGATTTATAAAATTTATATTTAAATTATATAAAACTGAGAAATGAAATGTTGAAAGAATGGGGAAAATAGAAAATGTAATAATCGAGGTCTATTCATATTTCATTTGAAAAGAGAACAATTAATAGTTTGTGCGATGAGAGTGACCGACACGTGTGTTATAAGCCGTTTATGTTCGGATGCTTTTGAAGAAATAACATTCAAAGGTTTGGTAGCGATGATATGCATCTCTTTTGTGCAATACTTATAATAATGACGGGATTGCGCTCCGGGTCATATCAAATAACGTTTGGATAATTGGACGAAAAATGTTGGAACAGTAGTCGAAACTCTTAGTGTTCGCCTAACAGACAATATTGTCGTAACTGTTTTGCTTTGTCTAAACGTTCAATTAATGATAATATTACATGTGATGGCCCTCAGCTCTACCGCTCAGTTCTGGCTCTCAAGCATTCAATGCATTCTAATAAACCGTATATACGACATATCACTATATTTGGAGCATTTCTCCACTTTTACCGGTACTTCATATAAGTTAAGTTGAGTTGAGTTAAGTGCCTCATCTCTCCTAAACTTTGCTTAACTCCCGCCAACCAGTCCTCAACTGTGCGCTCATTCTCCTAATTCAATGACTTTATGTAAAGTGGCTTCAAAGCAGATCAATGGAGGCCTTCCCTCAAATGATTCGCTTTTTTATAATAACGCATAAAAGCATTAGAATTAAGTTTAGGCTTTAATTTAGTTAAACATTCATTTTATTTCATTTTCGCTTTCATTTGAGTTCACATTTTTATCGTTAAAAATAATATTCAATTGAATTCATTTTCATTTTTTCCCTAAAAATAATTTACTTAAACTTTAAACCATTTTATTCTTTTGTTATTCACAGCAAAATGTTTTTCAGATCACTTTTTATTTGAATTGAATATAAATATTGACTCAAATCATTATTACCATGATTACTACCATGATTATTCTAAATACTTGCCATAAGTGTTTCACTTAAGCCTCGGGTTATAATAAATGTTTCAAAATTCTCTAAAATAAGAAGTTTTCGATTATTATATATTTTTATTTGAATCCAATCTTTGATAAGAGGGGACTATAATATAGACTCTAATATTTGTGAGGAAACAACAATGTATTGAAAGGTAATGAAAAGGTAATAACTAATAAGAAAGGTAATGAGAAAGGTAATGATGATATAATTAATCTTTTATTTATTATATTTTGAAGTAAATCTGTTTTATTAATCATTTTAATGAATTTGTAGTGTTTGTGACTAACGGTTGTTAAGGATTGTTCACATCAGTGTCTAATTAATTGGAGTGAAAAAGGGCCCCGATTACGGATTTATGACAACATGATCTTTTCGTTTTGGCTCTTTGTTCGCATTTATCTCTCTTACACTCCTTTTATAGATCGTTTGAGTTCAGTGCAACACAACTCACATAAGAAGCAGAATAAGTGCCCTATTATTCCCTATTACTCTCTTTCAGAGTCTATTATTGACTATAGTTTAGTCTGACTGCAGTTTAGAGCTATAGTGAGTACAAGTGATGTAAGCGAAGTGTTTCATATAAGCCGATTATCGGTGTAAGGCCTGTAAGGCGATCACATTCAGTCTTCTCACTCTTAATTTAGACTCTATAAGACGAAGCGCTTGTTTATCATGAATTTAATTCTAACTACAATTGTAGGCAATTGTAAGCACTGCTAGACTTCTATTAACGAATAGTTACTCCACATCTCAGATCAACTCCAATACGACTACTTATTGAACATCACTAACAACAGTATAAGTACTGCAACAGTCACTGAGCGGTAGAGCAACAAATTGGACCCGTAAGGGATATCAGATATGAGCGATTAACATGCAATATATGGTAATTATTTTTCACTAAACGACATCTTTTAACAAATATAATGAGCACTCATTCAATCCTAACACTTATTAAGGGATATATTTTAAACAACGCTCTCAAACTCTTTTACTAAAAACAACTATAAATCACTGATTCCTTCGTATTTCACACAAAAGAAACATAAATTCATCAAATTTTTAGCTCTAAATAATTTTTTATTTATTTCTATATAACTTTTTGTCTATATTTTTGCAGAATTTGTCTTATTCTGAGCTAAAAACAGTTGTGTTTCTAATTGCAATTATTATTGATACCCAATATAAGGATTTATTAATAATAGATCTCAGCTTAAAATCAATTAAAAGCCAATCATTAAAAAGGGATCAATAGTTTGATGTGACTTAAAAAAGAGATTAAATAAGAAATGCTCGAGGTAATTTCCAATTCTATATTCAAATTAATGAGAGATAAGTTTTATTTAAAATCAAATGTTTTCTGTTTTAATCAGTTTTATATAAAACACAATTATATATAAATTTTATCGAAACTAATCAATAAGTTTGAGGACAAATGGATGGAACCGATGATAAATCGATGACTATTCCATGGATTGTATTCATTGGTTGTGTTATATTGACTTTAATCCTTACACTTTTGGTATTTTATTGCGAAGAAAATATTAAAAAGTGGGAAAAACAACGCTCACAAACAAACACAACGAACACAAATGTTCAACAAAACCAACAAAATATAAATTAAAATTTAATCTTCAATTTAGAGGTTATAGTCTTTAACTCAATTGGTTTCAAATAAATTCTTCAAAATTTTCAACAAAAAAAAGTGTTTTCAATGATTTTTATAAATTTTATAAACATTTTTAATAAATTAGTTATAAATCATAAAATTTCAGAATTTTCTTTTGGAAAACATTAAAATATTTTAAATATTTAAGTAGAGTAAGTTTATTTCAACAAGATAAAATCTTAGATAATTTATGATGCATGATAAAATATGAAAATTTTTACTAGATCAAATTGTCAATAATTAACGGTTTTATTAGTAATCATTGATTGTTTAGAAATCTGTGGATTCTTTGTGTGGATCCAAATTTGGTGCAAATAGTGTTCGACGTCTTACTCCTTGTGGGTTAACTAATGAACCGGCTCTACTTCGGGGTTGATTACTGGGCCATATACTAAAAGGAGAATGTTCCGAATTCTTCAAACTTTTCTTGAGTAAATTACTGCTCCGACGCCGCCCTCTTTCTGATAAAAGTTCATTTGGCTTAAGTCCGACCATTGAGTTGTTCACTGAATTGTTATTAGAGTCATCTTTAATATCGAGGGGACGCACAGAATAACTGCGACCCCTTTCAGATGGGTTTTGTTCGACAGTCCAAACATGTTGAGTCATTTTTGAGTCGTTCTTATCATGTGAACCGAAGAGTACGGGTTGTGTTAATCTTCTCAAAAGTCCAAAATTCTAAAAATTCATTAATTTTCATATGTTTTTAAAAATATGAGAAATACGTGATTAGGATTTCCCATCGCGTGTTTCATAACTCGTTGATAAGTTTCATCTGACTCGACGTCTACCGCCTCATATCAATACTCATTAAACTAATCATATATTAGTTGTTACTCACGATATCACTTAAAGTCTGGATTTGTGTTATTCTCGCCTCTGGATTGTCGTCTAAGAGTTGATTTTTGTCGATTCCAGTGATGTCCTTAAAGTTCATAAATTGGGACTCAATTATATCAAAATTCGAATAAACTTACGGCCCATTCATTCAATATTTGTTTGCCTAACGGTTGTGACTTTCCCTGAGCTGTAGAGAGGGCTCTATTGTATTTTCGTGCGACCTTTTTATCAAATAAATAAATTAAAAATATTATATCATCAGACAGTTTGACAGTTATTCTTAGGTCAACTAATTTTCTAAGAATTGTTAAGTTATGGTAATTTTAATTTAACTTTTAGTAAAATTTTCTTTTGGATTACGACTTATTCATTAATTTTGAGGAATGGAATGTCTATAATGAGTATCCACTCATCTCTTTGTTGGTTCGCTGAACTTCTTTTAATTTATAAACTTTAAGTTCAGTTATTTTCCACTTAAACTTCAATTAATTGAATTTTTTGTCGTTAAATAAGTATATAAACTTTGATTTTATATTGAAATTTACGAAACTTTTGCAAAATGTTATACTTTTAATAAATTGTGTCTTTCAGTGAAGAGCAGTGTTTTGTCATTATTTGTTTGTCGGCTAATAATTGTAGACCAGACTCGACAAGAGTTGGATCTGAGACCCCATCACTTCATTTTAGTTAATATAATACATATGTATTATAAATTAGAGTAAATATAGTTTAGCTATTGTACATTATTGTACTAGATACTTTTGGTTTTCTTCAAAAATAAAATTTGTAAAAAGTAATTACTCGCATATCATGTTTGAAGAAGCGTTGAGTACCTGGCTCCATTTTGGTGAGCGGAACGATTTCTTTTATCTTCAAATTTCTTATTTTAAGAGATTATACTTTTGATCAGGGTTGGCCAAATCTGTATTCCAGAATACCCCCCTAGGACTTGAAAATTGCCAAAATACCCCCCTAGGACCCCCTAGAGTCGAGACCTTTGGCCATCCCTGCTTTTGATGTAAAAAATACCTTTAAAGTGATGTAAGCGACGACAAGCATACAAACAATATTAAGAGCTGTCAGAGCCATACTCACACACCCAAGAAGTGCGTTCTCTATTCTCATATCATATGAATAGACAGGGAGGTAACCCTCCTGTGGAACCCATGCGGGTCGAGTTTCAATGAAAGTACCATTCATATTGTAAGTGATAGGCAATTGTTTCAGTCCTTTAATCTGTAAGTGAACTGAAAGGGCCCACAACAGACCTGTGTTTATAAAAGGGGGCAAAAAAGTTGAGGCGACGGCCACACCAACTAATGCCGCGTGATTTTCATTAAGTAGTGTCACAGCTATGGCACCCCCACACGGAAGGGCTATCATTACTCCATAAATAAGTCCCCTATAAGTGCCTCTGACTTGCATTTCATTTGTGGGCCAAATGCCTAAAATTATAATTATTTCATATAAAAAGTTTTTATTCTGAGTTACATTTCATACCATTGGGAGGCGGATGCCATTCAGTCATCCAAATAAACATTATTAAACCCATACAAAAACCACTGACCAAACATATAATTAACGAAATGATATTACTTTTAATACCCAAAACAAGTAGTTTTCTGTCCTCAATCACTAAACCAAAAGTCATTGCCATAACTGTTCCCTATATTTCCAACGATTGGGTTAATGTCAAGAATTTAAATAGAATATCGGTTACCATAATAGGTTCAATCATCATCGATGCCGCAATATTAACCGGATCATTATTAACGAGACCAAAAGCAGCAATAAATCCAGCCATTAATGTATAAACACAATAATCAAAAGTGACCTGGGACCCTGACTTAACCCCTTCAACCACTTGAGCGACAGTCAATCGAGATGTCACTGATTTGAGGAAATTTTGAGTGACTTCTTTGAAACCATTTATTAGGGGTTTCTTATTATTCAATTGAAAATTTTTATGGCTGTCCTCTCCGGGAAGTCTTATTTGGAGAAAATAATTAATATTTGAAGCCTTTGTTTCTCATTCTTACGAATAATTCTTAAAATTGTATTCATTTGTTTCTTCGTCTTCACTATCACTCAATTCTTCATAAAAGAAGAGATTGAAAGGTATGTAACCGATTGATGTCTCAGATTTGGTTCCGATACCCTTCGACTTCAACACATTTAATACCGAATCATTTTCATAGAGTTCACATGGAAAGTAAACTTGGAAATAATTTCCATTACGAGTCGGTATCCAAACCACGTCTTCTATTTGTAATTCTTCCAAAGTATCCGATAATATCTGAAGTTTTATTAATAGTTATAATAATTTATAGTTTAATAAGTCTTAAGTTTTTACGTTTTCCAAATAAACTGAAGACTCGTTTTCTATTTCATTTGAGTTAATTTTACCTAAAATTTAAATCAATTAATAATTAAATTTTCTATAATATAAAACCTTCGCATATATTAATCATTAGATTTATAGTTCTATTTATCTCTTTTTCAAATAATTTGCGTAAATGAGTTTAAATGAGTTTAAATGAGTTTAATTATTGACAAATTGTTTTAATAACTAAATAATTGCATTTAAATAATTATCAAATTATTTAAAATAATTTAAAGAAATTTAAAGAAATCTTAAGAATTTGTTCCCTCAATCATTAGATATTACTTTCAAATTGCAAATACTTATAACTTATAAGTTATAAGAACTTAAGACATTTATTAAAATAACTTTACTAATAATGTTATAACTTATAACTTATAACATTTATTTTGCAAATCTTTTAAGACAATTAAAATAATCCTATGTTTTAAGAAGTTGATAATTTGGTCATTTGACCAAGTACATTTCATTTTTAAAAAATTTAAAGTCAGACCTCTTAAGAGAATTACTAATAAATTTGAAAATAAAATAGAATTTAGTTTAAATTATTTATTTTTTAAATAATTTTTAGATGATTTTTAGACTAATTTTTGCGACTCTAATGTCAAAATATTACATAATTACACAAATTTTAGAAAATGATTATCAAATAAATTATTAAATGAAATGAAATGAATACTTGATATATTAAAGTTGTTTTTGGCATTTGTTTGTTGAAATTGTTTTAAGTCCTTTTGGTATTCTTTACGAGGAATAGTAATGATGACCCAAACGGCGTCCGTCGGCATTCTATTCACTGATTCTCACTTTAAATTGAATTCAATTCACTACTGACTGAATGACTGAACGATTTCTAAATCAGATGTGAATCGAAACCGAAATTCAATGATTTTAACGAAGATTTGGTTATATTCTATGTTTGATCTAATTATAGGTTTAGCCAACAAAGAGAGCGGTTTATAAATAAAAACTTAAATTATGAAATTATTAGCAAGGGTAAAAACTTTTATGTTTAGTACACTTTTAATGTCTCATTTTTTAGGCACAGAATTAATATAGAATTTAAAGATTAATTATTTATTTTACGATCCCATTATCTTTACGGATGGCATCCCTTCGAATCATTCAATTTCCCAATAATTGTTTAAATTAATTCCTAAACACAAATGATATGATTGTTTTCAGTGATTGCTTTTTATTGCGTGAAATCATTTCAATAAACCGTAAAATATTTCATTAATTATTCGCCAAATTTATATTAATTTACTTTTAGAGGAATCGGTAAACGATTGAATCAAAATTCAATGCTTTTTATTATTTGTTTAATCATTTACTTGAATGCACTCATTTCACAAAACAATAATTCATTTAGAATTTGAAATATTTACCTAAAAAACAGAATTATTTGCAAAAAAATACAATAAATTATCAAGGTATAATCTTTCGTATAACTGAAATACATGTATTATATGAAACTAATGTAATATAATGTCTATTTGTTTGTTGAGTTAAAAATCAAATTAATTAATTTAGTACCTTGATGAATTTAATATTTTAAATCCGGAAATAAAATTCCATAATAATGTAGGCATCAAATGATGTTTATTAGTAAACGATAACAGTTAGATGTGTGCACACAATTAGAGTTATATATACTTGATGATTAATTTAACATGATAACATAACTGTTATATATGTCTAGAACGGGAAGTTACAAATAAGGTATTTAATACAAATATGGTTAGTCATACCTAGATCAATGATCATTACAAAAAGGATGCCTATAATAAGAAACTGAGAAATACATATTTTAATCGTTAATACATTTATACAATTTTAATATATTTATGAAATAAGAAAAGTTTTGCGGAATATTTCTATATATTTATAATTTTCATAAATACAATCGACTACAAAGTTCTTTGAAGTTAGCCATGCAGACCCTCAAGTTCATAAAACCTGGTCAGTTCATAAAAGTTTATATATTTTAAGCATTATTTCTATATAAATGGTTAATTTAGATTTATATTTATAAAACTATGTCAGTTAATAAAACTTGGAGGTCAAGTGTAAATAAATTTACTTCATTTTCAGTTTAGTGATGATTGAATTGTAATAAAACTCATAACAATTTATGATAAAAATTTATGAAAGTTTTATTGAAGAAAATTATTGTAATTCTTTTCTCAGAAAATTCAAAGCATTTGTCGAAAGGATTTCCAATTAATCAATAGAATTGTATTCAAACATTTTAACAGTAAATCGAAACACTTTTTCTAATAGAGAGGGAATCCATCGAATGAGAAGTGATGACAACCACCACAACGACAATACGTCGAACGGAAACTCCACTCAACAGATGTGAAGCACTTCCAACTATTCTATAGTTATTTCGGAGAAATAAATCTAATTTTTATTATAATTTCAAATTAAGTGAATATTATTTTCGTTAAAAAAATAAAGATTTCATTTGTTTACAATTAATTATTTCAAGTCATTAAAACAATTGACTCATTATTTACGGAAAAATTATTGAATTTAGACTGAATTGCACTCAAAAACAAGTGATAGACATCACGTATTGCCCGACACTGACTCCGGGCAGACGTGACAAATCTCACATTTACTAGTGGTGGACGTGACTCTCAATGTCCTTTACGTACTCTGTTTTACCTATATTTGACCTCTATTTGGCCTCTATTCGACCTTGAAAATTTTTTCGAAAATGGATCAAAAATGAAAATTTTAAAAATTACGTAATTGACCTCTAAATGTTAGTTTGACCTCTAAATAACCTCTGTTTGACTTTAATTGTGTAAATTATGTAATCATTATGTAATCGAAACCAAACCCGAAAACTGTGTGAATTGACTCAATTTTTAGTGGAAAATTTGTGGTCATTTTAGTCATTGTTTAGTCACTTATCAAAAGATTATATAATTATCTGAAAAAAATTAATCTAAACTTTCTTAGAATACTTTTAGAAAAAAATTAATTAAATATAAATAAATTAAAACTTAATTAAACTTTTATTGATTAAATGATAATAATTTTAATGGAATTTAATTAAATTAAATTTATATCCTATGAATAGTTTTATGAAAACTTTTAAATTTATTACAATTTCTATAATTTTCTCATTAATTATGAGTTTTTTCATCGAATAATAACTATTTATTCAATTAAATAATCTTTTAATTAAGATATTTATAAATAACTATTAATTTTCAAACTATACTTTTTATAAAATATATTAATCTTTTAATAATAGTTTAAAACCACTTTTAAATACAAAATTTATGTCGAAATTAGTTAAAAGTCCAGGAAAACAATTTTTTCAGTGCTTTCTTGAAAAGATTAAATGCAGGGATGGCGAAAGGTCTCGATCCAAGGGGGGGGGGTGAAATGGTCAAAATACCCCTCCCTAGAGCAAAAAAGCTC
>JAQIXI010001263.1:0-14638 GCA_034700165.1 Galumnidae sp. Gr-Ori-00277 | reverse complement strand
CAAAAGGATTAGTCTTTTCTAATCCTTTCAGTGGTCGTCGTATAGTCTTAATCGCCTTCGGCGTCTTTAGGGCCGGCACCAGTACTCTGTTAGTGACCGGTTCTTGCCGTCTGCCCATTCCTGCGCTACATATTGATCACTGTCTTAATGTAATATACCTTGTTGGATTCACAGTGATGTTTTCTAAATTTTAAGAAGCCATTTTTGCAAATGACCAAGTAAAGTGTGAAAAATAATTCCGTTCCTCAACTTTATATTAAAATTTGCAATTCATTAGTAATAGTATTGTTTAAGTATAGGATTACTAAAAGTTGAGGAATGAATGGACTTTATTTTTACCCTTTAATTAGTCATCTTTTGGCCAAAAATCGCCGCTAAATATCAATGAAATATTTATTTAAAATTAGTACTTGCAAAAATACTATGCCTACGGCACAAACACGTCAACTTATGTCACCCATAGAGAATATATGGATGACTTAGAGTTCAATGGATTGAACTCATGATTTTGGAAATCATAAATTTAAAAGATTTAATAGAGAAAGATATAAAATTGATCAAGCAAAATTGCTGAGCCTTTATAAGCAATAATCAAAGAATTATTGAAACTTACCTGGTATATTACTCAAACTTATTTATAATCAATTTTTTTATTCAAAAACAACAATAAATTAGAATTAAAATTATTGTAAAAATGTATAAAACAAATAAAATGAATATTAATTTATAGATAACTAATTCATGATTTGTAATCTTATAGACATGGGTCCAGTCCAGGGTAAATATTACGATAACTTTCAAATCTTTATTAATAGATGATGTTATTAATTCACAATAATTATATATAGATCTCAATAATAATTGATTTATACAATCTTGTACAATCATTTGAGACTCGTTTTTCTTTATAAAAATTACCTAGAATTATAATATTAAAATAAAATTTAAACTGAAATTATGGTATTGTGACACCAATTTAGGTTATAAAAATTCTTGTAATACCTAGTATATTTTTCTAATGATTTGATATTTTTCATTGTATTCTAAATGTTATTAAAGAAATTCATTTATTTTAAAGATATTACAAATTAGATTAAAATGAGTCGATACGTGTTTTATATACATGTGATATAAGCATGCAAAGTTCAAAACTTAATAAATTAAATTTGATACTGTTCAAAAATTTAGTAACTAGATCATATACCGG
Organism: Galumnidae sp. Gr-Ori-00277; assembly: GCA_034700165.1. Taxonomy (NCBI): domain Eukaryota; kingdom Metazoa; phylum Arthropoda; class Arachnida; order Sarcoptiformes; family Galumnidae; species Galumnidae sp. Gr-Ori-00277. The sequence continues at coordinate 13,431 of JAQIXI010001263.1, read as the reverse complement.
TTTGACCGATGATTCAATATGTTGTGCGAACATTATTAAAGGCAATATTTAGAATAAAGTGAGCTTGGTCTCATTTTAAAGCTTAATATTAAATTGAAAACTTAAAGTTTAAAATTATCGGAATTTGAACCAATGATTCAATTACTCAAACATATCAAACAGTGATAAATGAGTGAACTAAAAATGTGCAAAACTTTTTATTCGTTTATTTGTTTATCTTTTTAATTAACAAAAACTGATGTTTTCAACACTTTTTATATTAAATATAATTTTAATGAATAAAAAATTTTTGAACCTTAATATTGAAATTTTGATTATTTTGTAGACAATAGTAAATATTATATCAATTCATTCAGAGTTCAAATATAAATCTTTAATCTTTCAGTTTTTATAACTATAATTAAAAAAGATACTGGTGATTTTAATATAGAATCAAATTCTACTTGATAAAACTTATATGATATAATCTCATAGTAATTACATTAGTATAATTCTAGATCTGTATATACGAGTAAAAAGTTGTATCGGTTAGAGTTAATTCCATTATTATCTCAAATATTATTATATTAATAATATTTTTCTAAATTCAATAAATCGATAGCATTGTATCAAAACAATAATCAGGGGTTAAGTCTATTTGTTTAATATTATTATCTTTAAAAGAGTTAACTTAAAACTTTTGTTTGAATAAATTCTTTTAAACTATTCTTATAATTTTCAACAAATATTTAAGTGTAATGACTTACCAAGGAACTTATATTATAAGATAATCTTTTATCATAATAAGATTTGTGCTTGATTAAACTAGACTCCGAAAAGGGAATCCCTTCCCTTAAAGGGAATAAGGAATTCCCTTTCCCTTTAAGGGAATTTTAAGGGAAAGGGAATGCGATTTTTTTAAGGGAAGGGAAGGGAATCACTTTTAATTAGTATATTCCCTTAAAATTCCCTTATAACAGGATTTCAAGTAATTTAAGCCGTAAATAGCTAGAAATATATTGGGTTTTTTCATATCATATTTGCATTTATAATTATGGCCGCAAAATAAAAAATTATTAATATTAATATTAATAATTATTTTAGTGATAATTCAAGTAAATAGATTCAACTTTAATTAAACAAAAGAAATGTTAATAAAACTAATTAAAAAAATTATAAAATAAATGCATTTTAACACTAATTAACCTTTTAAGGGAATAAGGGATTTTTTAAGGGAATCCCTTAAAAATTTGAGCAAGGGAAGGGAAGGGAAGGGAAGGGAATACAAAATCTTAACTTTTTCGGTCTCTAGATTAAACTCAGAATCGGTCGCTTGATTATTATATGACGCTTTGGCCAAGAACACTGCCATTCGAAAAAATTGACTTAATGGCAATGCTCTTGGTCAAAAATTGCAGATAAATATTAGGAAAGATTTACTATTTTGAGAAATCTGTTATAGTTTTCTATATTTAAAGAAACCAATAATACAGTGATTCTCAATGAACCAACTTTTGAGCCAAAAGTTTTAACCCAATTCTTACGTATACTGTATGTGATATGAGCAAGCACATTATAACTATGCATTTACATTGTATAAGTTAGGATAGCAATATTTAAGAATCTCGCTTAATCACATGAACAAGTAATAATTTTACCTTGGAATAATTCATAAAACAAATTGTTTATGGCATTATTGATAGCATGGAATTTGATGGATTTCCGTTCATCTCTAAAAGAGGGAAGGGTTGGAAAAATTCATAAAAATTTGTAACTCTATTTTGAATTATTGTTTTGATTTAAATTCAAGATTTTGTTTGAATTTTGATTCTTTGGTTCAATAGTTTCAAAGTAAAAGTGGTTTAACACATTTAATGCTTTTTTAGAGAAAAATTTGAGTAAAATATGAGTAAAACCTATTTATTTCGTTTTTATTTATCGCAAAAATCTTTAAACTCTTAGTAACTAAATATTTGTGAATTTCAATACTCGAGTCATTTATACATTAATTGAATTAATAGAAGTCTAACGTTTCGTAATAATCGTTATTATAATCGAAAAATAATTTGAATTTTGTCGACAAAAATGAATTTCTTTGAAGAAATGTTTTTGGTTTTAAAGATTCGTTGATTGAACTCACATTCGAAGGGAATGGGTGTCCACCCATTGCTATGATTCATAACTGAGTCGTCAGCTTTAAAGAAGAAGTGAGAGAACTCATTATATAAAAAATAAGTGCGAAACGAAACAAAACCAAAGGAAAGGAAACCTTCGCTCAAATACATAATTATGTGTTTCGGTAATTTCATTGCGAAGTTCTCAATCGGTATTTCGATATATTGGGACACATTATATGTCAAACGACGGAATTTCTAATCTCTGTTTATATGGAAAATTAGTTTGTTCTGGGTATGAGAAAAACCTGGATTATTTGTCTAATACTTATTAAGGTTTTCTTAAATACCTAGATTTTAGGTCCTAGAACAATTAAAAAGATTTCAAAACTAGGAAAAGATTCTGTAATATATTTCAAAAAGTTCATTAAAAAATGAAATTCTTTATCGCAAAAAATAATTTGGTATTCATTTGGTATTCAATTCTATGATTCATATCATATTTCCTATTATTATCATAAAAAGAGGTAATTATTGAATCAAATGATTGTATGACTCATTCAATGAATGACTTGACTTAAGTAAAGTATACTTAAAATTAAGTGAAGACTAAAATAAACCTATAGTTAAGTTAATAGTTAATTGTGAGAATCAATTAATTTAAAAACAATTGAAATTAAATAAAATTTATTATCAGATTTTGATATTATTTTCGAATTCAACAGTCGTTACATAAAATCATTTAATTATATTTAATAAGAAATTATATAAAATGAAGATTCGGTTCTTATTATTAAATTAAAAATTCGTTTTTATTAAATAATTTATTTTTAGACTCAAATCCCTGTAAAATATACTCCAAAATAAATACTCGTTTATAAAAATAAAACAAAAGTAAACTAAAAGAAAAAAATCCTAATTTACTGTCATTTTTGTCATTCTATTGCCTAAAAATGTTGAAATCCGTACCAATAAATCATTAAAATATATATAATTATTATTAATTTACAAATCAATCAGAAATGATGTGAATTAAAATTACAAACAATTCTAAAAAGATATTTAAATGCATTTTTAAAATTGAATAATAAATGATATTTCGATTTCTCTAAAGAATTATATTATAAAATGGAATGATATCTGAAATTTGAACAAAACTTAACGAAAGAGATATCCAAATATAAATTCATTAAAATAACTGCTTATCACGAGTTATATCTAATGGTAAGACTCATTACTCGTAACTTTAATTCAAACATTTGTCAAACTATTTCAGACAAAACTTAACTTATATTTTCCTCAAAATTTTTGTTCAATTATTGGTTTTGTTATTTAAATTATGTTTAAATTAAAGTCTAAAAGAGAGAAGAGTAGAGTAAAACTATTTATTATCTAAACTTCTAAAATAATTACATCTGAACTTCAAATGCTTTGACCGGAGCTGTCGTTTGTGTGAAAGGATTAGTGTTTCGTTGATGAGTGCTTTGATGTCTTTGTGCCAGAGCTGCCCACTCGGCATCGAAGGGATCGGAATTTGATTGTTTTATTTGTTGCGAAGAATTTTGATATGAACCTCCGTTTCTCCAAATGTTTTGATTGTTATTCCAATTGAAAGCATTCGATGCCTTCGATTCAGCGAAAGCGTCGGCCGAACCCAACGATTGACTTCTGAGCTGCGATAAATTGGGACTGTTATGACGCGGTGCTGCCACTGGTATTGCTTTAGATATGTTTGTATTATTCAATGGTGTCGTCGATGAGGTTTTATTTGTCGAATTATTAATTGTCATATCATTGGTATTTGCTTTCGAGCTCTCATTAATCCAGTGCTCAGCAAAAGAGTTGTTCGTTAATTGCTTTATAGGACTCCATTTGTCGACTGATATCCAGAAAATATATTTATATATTTTTTTTATTGAAACAAAATATTAAATAATTACCGGAAGGGTTAGACATAACTGAAGTCAATTGTGGCGGAGAAGCGACTTTTGTTGCAGAGAGGAATGGGTCGTCATTATTACTTAGGATTGTAAGGCCTTTTGACAATTCCTGACACATAGCGCTTATTGAGTCGTTCGGATCATTTGGGGAGACTTCAGGAATCGGTGCTACTATTAGTGGAAAAAAATTAATTATATATTAAAACTAAAAGTTTGTCGAACCGGTTGTCGAAAGATTTGTATTTAAATCTGTGGACAAATCGACAGAATGTGCTCTTTGGCGCTCTTGATTTGAGGGCAAATCATTGACACGAAGAGAGAGCTGTCTTTTAAATGGAGAACTATTGAGGGCTCCTCCACGAAGAGATCCCTGTCGTTGCAATAAATTTGGAGTTGCGTGCGGTCTCTCCACAGCGAAAGGGTTGTGCACTTGTTTTACTGGTGGAGGATCTAAAAGAAAACATATTAGAAAATATATTTAAATAAAATATAAGAAGTTAAATTGTACCAGCTGCTTTTGTTACTTGTGGGTCTTGCATACGTTCTGTTAAAGATGACTGTCGAAAAGAACCGTTTCGAGTGAAGGACGATGTCTTGGGATCGAAATTCATTGTAACGGATTCTTTATCTCGTTTTTGTTTTCTCTCGAGACAAACAGCGAAAGCACAGCCGACTGCATGACTCAAACGTTCTCCAGAATCTTTGCAAGCATTGAATCCGTGACACATCCATCTTCGAGTTGTTCCGTCGCGACATATATATGAAAACCCGCGTTCATGACTTCGATCGGGTGCACAAAACGATACTTTTTCTATAGTTTGGTCGACAATCAAACCCTAAAAAAGAGAAAATGACATTAAATATATGCAAACGATATGTTTGATATGTTTTAACTGACTTTTGTCTCGTCGTCAACAACTCGAAGTCCGTCTCCGGTTACAAATAAAGTGCCTCTAATGGCACGTCTTCTCGAATTCTGAGTTAATTAATAAAACAGTAAATAAAGATATCAAATAAAAAGGTCTTCAAAATAATATGACATACCCGGAGCACTTTAAGAGCTTCTTCACAGACTTGCATTCCTCTCGATTCAAATACTTCGACACATCCCAAGTATTTGATGGGGAAGACACAGGTACCTGCCTTGACAGCTGCTTCATCGGCCTGCCATTGATGAGGTTTACTACTCTCTGGGATGTGTTCTTTCTTTCGTCGAAAACTTTCTCTAAGACTTCGTCGCAATCGATCCATAACTGGAGAAAAAAAAGATTAAAAATAAAAAAAAAATGACAAATAAAATACATAAATGGAATAAAAATGTTAATCATTTGACCCAAATATACACAACTTTTTATTTAAAACATTAAAAGTCGTCTCAAAGAGAAAATATTGTTTTCTTATTATTTAGACATAATTTTTGTTGACTTAAATATTATTTCAATTATTTCTAAATTAAAAGTTTTCAATTCGTACCCAATTTTTTATTTCGATTAACCCTTAAATCGTTTTGCGGTTCATTTAGAGACGAATTGTTTGGAAGTATATTATTATTATTATTATTGATATTATTAATAGAGATATTGGAATGAAGTGTTTGTCGATTACCCATTTGTCTCAATTGTCGATAAAGTATTGAATTCAATAAAACCAAAGTATTATTCATTAATTTAATGGATTTAAAAAATGAATGAATACATAACCAATTTATTAATACTCAATATTTCAGTCAAGAATAGGGTCGACCTTCAGCTCAAGCAACAAATGTCACAATTTTGCGTATTCTCTATAACACCTCATAAACGAAGTTTTGCTTAAAAATAATCCAAAAAACAATTTCAAAACAAATTGTGTTAAATAAAACCATAAAATTTGTTGTCATTTGTTGTCCTCAAGAATTTCAAAACAAATTCCAAATCTTTTTTTAGGAATGAATAACGATTTCCGCAAAGATTTCACTATTAATTTGCACTTCAAATGAGTCCAATAACTTAGGCATCAAATTATAGGCACTAAAAGTTTCTTAAAACAACATTTTAACCGAAAAAACCCTTTGAAATAAAGATGAGATTCATTGGAAACTTTTCAAAATATTTATAATCAAAAGAAAAGTTTGAATCCGAGTGCAGGCAATAAACGCCTCAAACAATAGCACAACAGCACAGGTGTAAAGACTTATTATGCAATTCACGATTCAATGGCTATCGATTGCGATCACAACCGAAAAAACTGACGTAATTTCAATAATTTACTTATTTTAAAAGTGTTTGTCTAAAAACATCAGTATTTAGCAAAAAACGATCTTGATACTTCTATTTGACACTAAATTCAGAGCACTTCAATGTACGACAAATTTTGATTTTCAATATTCACGAAATGCAATGAAAGGCGTGACTATGAGTCAAGTATTACTCGAACTCCTCTGCCATTAGATATCACTTTTTTTGGAGGACAACAACTTTGGAAAAGAGAGGACAAGATTTCCAGTGCTATAAATTAGATACTTAACGGAACGGAATTCACATTTTAAGAAAATAATGTATTTTAGAATACTTTGCAAAAACTGATTCATTGCTCCTTTAATAATGAAGTAATAAAACCCAACGAAACTAATCCATGGCTTCAAATTAGTTTATAATTTTTCCTCGTATTTCACAAATCTTTAGTTATTTCAATAATTTCAATAAAATAAATAAATAGTTTAGAAATTTACTTATCTTTTAACTATTTATCGCAATTCAATCAAATTGTTGGACAAAATCTCATTTTTAAAATCTTAAGACATTTAGAGATAAGTTCTTCGAAGTCAAAGTATAAAAGCACTAAATTTTTGTCTCATAAGATATTATCAAATACTGGTATCACTAGATTTTAGACTTAAGTTTCGAGAATTGAAGAATAAAATGTTAAGAAGTATTGCAATGGTTTCTACATTTAATCAAAGTTAAGGAAAAAGTTGTGAAAAACGAGTGGACAGTATTTTAATTTTTTTTTATTAAAAAAAATCTTAACTTTGATTTTAAAATTAATTCAACACTAAAATTGTTGAGTAATTCAATCTTTAATTTAAATTTTTGTTCATTTATTCAATGAAAAGCAAATAGAAATGAAGAGAGAAGTGAATTCATTCTAAAAGAAGTAAAATGAACAAGAGATCAATGCCTCGATGGCGGCTAAAAGGAATAATTTGATAAAAAGTTAACCTGTTAATTTTATTAGTTTTATTGACTACATTTTATTAGTAGTTTTTCATAAATCTTTGTTTTTCAATAAAGAGATTAAAGATAAGTTCAAAACCGGGATATTTAGAAAATCAAGAGATTATTCGGTTCAAGCAATTAACCCGAGGAACTTTTTACTAAAATTTACTAAAAAAAAAAAGAAATTGACTCAAACTTTAAGCTAAAAATTCTTTAAAACTGACAAAAATTGATTAAATAGTTAATTAATGTCATGATAAATGTGAACTAGGCATATTTAAGAATAAGAAATATTAAAAGAAATTTCCATTAATACTATTAATCTTTATTTAAGTGAAACAAATTGATGGACAAAATGGACTTCACTGTAAACACCTGTCCTTTTCAGTCCATTTACAGTCACTTAACTATCAAATGAACTTAAAGTAAATAAAATGTTGTTTTTCGGGTAAAAAATGTTATATAAAATGTTTGTTTGAAATGAAATTAATTTTTTATGGTTTGTTTGAAACAAAATCAGAAAACACTTTAAGCTTAAAGTTTGAAAAACTAATGAATCACTCGATTCACACAAATAATTGGGGAAAATCACAGTTTAATCCGAAACACTTTTAAAAATTAATTAAATAAAACTCATGAAAATTAATGACATTTTTAGATAAGATAACTTCAAAAGAGTTTTATATGGGATAGTCTTTGGGTTAAAAAATTATAAACAAGCACATTTTTAATATGAGAAAATTTCTAACAGATTTTAAATAAAAAAATATTTAATAAATTTTTCAATCAATCAAAGAATTCAAAGTAGTTTTCAAAACTATCATAAGAACTACTGCTTAGGGAATACTAATAATATTTGAGGAAATGATTGATTAAACAAATATTTGAAATTCATATCATAGGAAACGGACGGAAAGATTTGCGATTTAATAGGAGTGAGTTGTGACCACTTTTTCGTCTCAATTTGTTTATTCAGTTATTAACTCAATTCCTTATTTAACTTTTCATTACAAATAACTCACTTTTAAATTATAAAAATATTGTATTTTACCGTCACTTCATGTAATCCAAACTTTTTTTTTTATAATAAAAAATCTTTTGTTTTATTGAAAACTTAAGTAATTTTAATAAAATTTTAATGAAAAATAAATTCATACCATTTGTTATAAATCGGTCTTAAATTGATTGAAATCGTAGATAATATTTGAAGTAAAATAAGTGAATCAGTTTTAAACTTGGCTTCAAATGAATGCAAAATCGATGAGTTAATGAAAGGAGAGGTCAATCAGAAGATAACCAATATTTGCATCATTTGATGTAAACCTCAATTGTGTTTACATTACATAATAGTGTTGTCGAGACATTCAGACACCAATTCTTCAATAATTAATGAATTGTTTCCGATTTTAGCAAAAACTGATCCCTTTATTAGATAATACATTCGACAGACTTTACGTAAAAATGTTGACCAAAATATCCATTAAATTGATTGAAATGAATTTACAATTCAATGGCAAAAGAGTCGGAACACAAACTAATTGATCACTCAATCAATTTAACAAAAATTCATTCAATTATTTACTCTATTTATGTCATATAATAACAAATCACAAAATGAACCAAAAATTACGCCAAAAGAGTGAAACCATTGAATTGAATGAATTGAATGACTAATAAAACACTCTTAAAGTGTCTGAAAAACAGTGTTTACTAAATGACAAATGGATTAAACATCTGATTCGCTCACCTTTTAATGATTCATATGATTATAGGTTTATCGACAAAACCTTTGGTTTAGGAAATGATTTAAAATTGTTTGAATTTATTGATAAATGATTGATATATTGTGTCGATCGTCGCGACACCTTTCGTCTGACTATTAACTGACTAAACATGTGTTGAATTAGTGGTCATTTGTTTTCATTCAAATCGAAAATTTAGAAAAAGCACTCATTTGTCATCATTTGGTCGCTGAAGTACTTCACCGTTCATTCATAAGAAGTGATTCCACACAAACTCTTTTTTACTCAGAACTAACATTTATTTTGAAAATGATTTTGATTTGATTTGTTTGATAGCAATGATATCGCGAACAACTCTTGGAGTGGCCGCCGGTGTCGTCGGGTTTGTCGCGTATTGCATATACTTTGATCGCAAACGAAGAAGTGATCCGCTCTATAAACAGAAACTCAGAGAAAGTAATCATTAAATTAAATTAATTATTTGTTTATTAAAACGTTTTTTGGTTTAAAGAAAGAGAAAAAGCGCTCAAAAAACGGGATATGAGTGACAACTCTTCGATGGAATTACCGGATATGAGAGACTATGAGGCCGTTCAGAGATTCTTCATTAAAGAGGTTCAATTGGGTGAAGAACTTTTGGCTGCGGGTCAGGACAACCATTGATTATCAAATGAAATATAAATTTGTTTTTAAAGGCGATATCGAGAACGGAATCGAACACTTGAGTAGTGCTGTCGCTGTTTGTGGTCAACCCCAGCAATTGCTTCAAGTACTTCAGCAAACTCTTCCTCCTCAGGTATTCCATCTTTTGCTGCAAAGACTACCAGTCGTGAGTCAGGTCAGTTCAGTTCAAATTTAATTTAAATTTTCAAAATAAAACTATTTTTAAATATAAAGAAATTGGCGCGAAATGTGGCCGCAACAGAACCCACGGAACCCATCGTTGAAGTCATGACTGAAGACGACGTCGAATAACTTTATACTTTGCTTTCGGTTTCTCTGAATCTTTTTTCCTTTAATAAAATATTACTCAAAATATTTTCTGAAAAAATTTATCCCAAATTATAATATTTTTAATTAATTTTTAATTAATTTTTTTTAGAAAAATTAGTCGAATATTAATAATTAGTCATAAATTAGTTTTTATTCAATAATTAAGAGTTGTTTTTTACCTTTGAATCAGATATTGTGATAACGACCCGAATCTTCGAAGTTATTAAAAATATCTTTAAATTTTATTGCGATTATTGTTTCATCAATTTATTAAAGTTTGTTGTGTTGAACACAATTGAAGACAAATAACAAATTCAGACAAAATTTAAAAAAAATTCTTTTTTTATTCAATTTATGGTCAAAAATACGAAAACAAGTTTTAGATTTTTAATATAAAACAAAAGTTTTTGACAAAAATTGTTTAATTTTTTAAATCTATTTTTTATTTTGATTTAAGCGAATGAATTCATTTATAGTTTTAGTTTAATATAAAGAAATAAATTTGATTCTAATCCTAAACCTTAAGCGAAAGCAATGGCTTTAATGAGTAGATCAGTGGTCGTTATCGAGTCTTCTGACTCTGACCTGTTGTTTATAATGATATTCTTTGAGATAATTCTTAAGACGTTTTGGTAATTGAATTGATTGAATGGTATCATAAGTCAAACGGGAAGTAATGGCAGCCCTCGAGAGATGCTGTAATGAAAACGTGAAGTTTCGATGCAATGGAATTGTAAGCATTGGTTCGAAGAACATGCAATGAGACGGGTCTTTATAATGTTCTATAAGACCACAAACAGTATTGGAAGCATAGACTCCCGGGTCGTGTGAATCAAAGCTAAAGCGATGGTTCCACTGCTCTATACGTGCGTGAAGTGACCGATCAAAACGTCTAAACGATACTGAAAATAAGTGTTCCTCCTGTGCGCTGTCTCTCAATAGGAAAGTTCCCTCTGGTTTGTTGTCTAGAAGTCGTTCTGCCTCATACCTATCCATTTTGCCCCAATAGAAACTACAATTTGTTATTTGCAATAAATCGGGGACTAAGCAATGGATGTAATCTATTTGTGTGTGAATCTGTTGACAATCATTCAATACTTGCGAAGAATCGCTTCGAACACAAAATCGATTAAGAAATCCAGGGGTCAGTTCTGCCACTTCTCCCCAACGCGCCAAATAAGGGTACGGACTGACAGTAAGAGCCAATTGACTTCGAAGTGCGAGCGCCAACTCAGAGACCCTGACCTGAACGCTACGCACTTCACTCATCATTGTTTGGTTGACAGCCATCGACCGATCGTCTCCTGTGTTCTCAGAATTGTTGAGGACGTGATTCTGACCGATATATAACTCATTAGTTGGGTTTAGAGCCAATGCATCGTTTGCTTGAAGAGGTCTTTGAGACAAAAGTCTGTATTCAGAATCAATTTCTGAGTTAATTCCGTTAATTCCATTAATTCCATCAATTGTTTCAGTGGTTGTGTTGTGGACAGAGTTTGTCTGATTGAGCGACGAATCAGATCTTTTTATATCATTTTCTTCAGTTTTCTTATATGCGGTGCAGACACAGGACTCCGAGGGGTTGTCTGATTGTGTAATATCTGTACAGGAATCGGTTCGGGCACAAAGTTTGAAAGGAACCCAAACACCAGAACTCCTTTTCTTTTTCGAATTATTATTAGAATTGTTTTGATTTTTATTGTCTTTAATGTCTTTGCATTTATTGTTTGCGGAACACAACTGTTGAACCGATTTTTTGCGTCGACCGAAAGTAAGGGATCGGAGTTTTCGTTTGACACACGAATTGGAAGTCTGTTCACAATTAGCACTGCTTTCACTCAGAGACTCCTTTTCACTGATCGAAGACTGACTCGAAGTCGAGGGTTCTTCCATTTTTGATGTAATTTCTGTCTTTTTAGAAATCATTGAAAATATTGATTAAATAAATTGATTTTTGACTTTAAATTAAGGCTTCAAAAGACTTCACAGGAAAACAATTTAGACATTTAATGACCTGAAAATCGATTGAAATAAGAGTTGAATTAAAAGCACTTTTAAATGAAAAACAAAACTATTGAATATCAGACAACTATTTACTCATTTTAAAAGTGAAAATGTTGTGTCGGATCAGATTTCACCTAATCTGACACTATATCTAAAGAATTAATTTATTTAATAATAAAATATTTAATTAACTTTGAAATTAAACAACAATTTAATCAGATTTCACTCTTTTGACGAAATTATAGCCAATGATTGAAGAACTGATTCAAAGACTTAACTCAGAAGTTATGATAAATACAATTGAAGTGACGATAAGTTTGACCTCATTTTAATTGCTGTTATGTCTGAATACGTATTAAATAAAATAAAAATCTTTTGAGTAAAACATTGCTTTTGGGCTCAAATCGATTGAAAGCATTTCTAAGACTTCAGTGAATTAAATGAATAACTATTTCTTTATTTAAAATTTAATAATTAATTGAATAAATTGTTGGCAAAAATCACTAAAATTTGTTTATGAATTTAAATGAGAGAAAACTCAAAATTTCCACTTTTTCTCAATAATTAATGACAAAAACGGAAAGTAATGATGAGATTTGAATTTAATTAATTTATGACAAGTATTTCAATTCATTCAAAAACTAATCATAAGATTATAAGAGACTATAATTCAATTCTATTTAAGGCTAACCACAAGTCCTTGTCTTAAACGGTTTAGAAAACCTGTTGTCTTAAACAACAAAACGGAACTCAAACTCAAACTTTTAGCTAATATTATGTCTTAAGACTTATAATAGAAGACAAGTATTAACTTTATTTGCTTTTCCTTTGAAACAGTCATTCATTTGTGAATTTGCCCTAAAATTTGTCTAAAAATAATTTTGTGTCGATTATCAACACTTCAATTACTTATCCTTTCAATGAAAGAACACAAAAATGTCTAAAAATCTGATTTTATTTCACTTAAGATTTGAAATTAATCTTCGATTAAATTATTAAACAATGAATTAAACAAATAATAAATGAAAAATAAAGTAAACTTACGATTTCACTAATTTCTGATATGATTTTTAGATAAAACTGCTTAACTCTTACACAATATTTATTAGACTTCAATTCATTCATAAAATTTTCATCAAAAGTAATAAAATTATAGCATTTTTACAACCATTTTGTTGTCTATCATATAATCACAAATTCATTCATTGGTTTTCAATTATTATAAAAACATTAAAATTATTGGTTTCACAACAAAAACACTAATATTTAAGAAAATGATTATTAATATAAAATAATTTTAAAAAAATATGATTATCCGACACATTTGAAATGCGTTGCCGTCGAGTCATATACTCTTTAAATTTTGATGTTTTCAATGAATTTAATGTTATTATTATTATTGAAAAGTATTTAAAGGGATGACTAAAGACTGTGAAGTGTTTTCCAATGAATCAATGATTTA
>JAQIXI010001262.1:0-14643 GCA_034700165.1 Galumnidae sp. Gr-Ori-00277 | reverse complement strand
TTGTTATGAAATAACTTTTCCAATAACTTCAGGCAATTTTTAAATGAATTCTATTATTAGTCATTAGTAATAATAACAAGGTAGAAGTTTTAATCCTCCAGTCACTAAAGGTTCTTAGTATGGTTCACACTACCCCAGAAATGATCCTTTAATTTTTAGGGATATTTTGGCAAAATGCATAATTTGACCGCTAGGGGGCGCCTTCGGCGCCCCAAGGCGGTCAAATTTTTGGTTGCCTTATACACTTCATATGCAAAAAGTTAAATCTTAATCGCTTTCACGGTTCAAAAGATATAAAATTTATCCATTTAAATCGATTTTTCGATATTTTCGACCTAATCACGTGATAAGAAATAAATCTATTATATCTTAAAATTTAAGTTAAAGTAAACAATAGTTGATAGTTTTGGTTTAATTTCATTTGATCTATTAGTTTCTGAGAGAATGAGGTTCAAAATTTTCCCGCCAAAACAGTTTGCCCCCTCTGGTGGCTCTCCTGATGTAATGGGGTATTTTTGCCCCATTGAAACCATATGTGGGACTAATAGGACTATCGATTGGGATAGGTTAGAATATCGCACCAAAAGTTGAACCACTCACTTTGTCATTTGTATAGTGACTGGAGGCAATGACTGGAGGCAATGACTGGAGGCAATAAAAATAAAATACGAATTAATTGTTTACTATTTATATCAATAATATTCATAACGAGATATCAAATGTTTTGTAATGAACTAAGAATAATAAGTTTGAATATATTCTGTTCTCTGAGCCATCTTTATGTTGGGTCACATTCCCAAAGCAATGATCGAATATTTGATAAGCGGAGAGGAGAGGAATCTAATAGAAGGCATTGAACACCTGCTCCCCACTCAAGTCGCCAATAAATGCATTACAAATACGAACAGAATATTGTTCTGTGAATTGGTTTTCATTTTATAGTCTAAAGAAGTGCTTCACTGCTATAACGGTTGAAAACAAATGATTTCAATTCTAAATAATCTCAAAATAAAAGTAAAAATTATTGAAATCAATTCAAACTTTAAATTATAAAATATATTCAAAGAAAAGAGAACTAAATTTAGTTAACAATATTCTGAGCTATAGGTTCAGAAACTTTGAATTTTATTTAAACACAAAATTAAACTTAAAATTTCTGATAAGATATCGATGGAAAGGGATCTTAACTAAACTTTTAGGTTAATTTAGATTTTATTCTACGACTAAACCATTATTTAAATATACGATTAGTTCTGAAATTGTCTTTTTTGTTAAAAAGAGTAAAACATAGTGTTATTGAAATGCGAGTCATACCCAGTTGTCTGTTTGTTCGGCGTAGTGTTGGAGTAGTGCCTGTAGTCTCTCTCCCTCTCCATTTGGTTGAAGAAAGTGTTCGACAGTGCGTTTTGTTTGTTCAAATTGGGCCACAGGAATGACTGGCTTTAATCCAGACAAGTATCGCTCTAGAGTTTTATGCAAATCAGGAACGGGCACTTTCGGTAAATCCTGTAAAATAAAGCCAATGTATGTAAAGACACGTTTCTGTTATGTAAACCATAAAAATGTTTTGGCTCTGAATTTAGTCCTCATTTAAGAAATATTTTCTTATTTTGTTTTTATTTATTAGAGTTTAGAATTTAAATGCAAAGAATCGTTCGTCGAATACATTAGTTTTGTTGATCAGAATATATGATCTTTTACTCAATTTATTTGGAATTAACTTGTCAAATAAACTGAGGCACCCTTGAGCCAATTCAACTGAGATGATTTGATTAGGAAAAGCTTTGTCTCTCCCTTTTTCCAAAGCTGTCTCTCATTGTCAGGCAGTGATCTCAGCCTTTCCATAGCCTACAAACTAAGAATTGCTTGTTTAGCGCCGGCAGAAAACGTGAAATTTTGTTCACCAAAGCGTGAGCTCATCTGAGCGTCAGAGCATCGCTTCATTAGTTGATTATGACCTCATTTCCAATGAGCCCAATGAGTATTAACCACAAAAAGGAACTCTCCGTAAAATCTATCCATACTTTTAATGCTGTTCTCATTATTTTTTGATCTTAAGGTCGTATCGAACAAAAAACTTATCGTTTGTATTAGTGCTGAACATAAGTTCACAAATAACTTAAGAGAAGAATAGTTTGTTTTTTCATTTTATGGCAGTTTTTTGTGTGCAATACTTTGTGAGCTATACTTCTTTTATATGTTGGTCGGCATAATAGTTGGTTTCCCCTCTAAAGCCTCTTTACTGCAATACTTGGCTGTTGTGAGCATACAATTGATATGTAGTCACAGTAAGAAAGAAAATAGTCATTCAATGAAAAGGCTATAAACAAAACTAACACAACTGTAGGGCCAATACTATCTGTAATATTACTGTTACTGTTGGTCAGCACAACATCTAAGCAGTGGTGAAGATAACGAAAATATACTGTAAGGAAATTTTGTATATTTTGCTCAGTTGGGGTCCAAAACTTACATCAGGTTTGTCTGTTGGGAGTCCCGTAAGCCGAGTGCGTCATAACCACCTGATCCCCTCTAAGCGAAATCGATTATTTTAAGGGATGAAACTCTACTGTATTCTACACTACAGATAATAAAAGTTCCTCTCTTTTAACAAAGAGTTTTCAGAGTTCGGCCAAAATATCATTTAATATGAATTCACTGCTTATCCGCGACTGTTATAAATACGACGCTAACGAGCAGTGGTTCAGCTCTATCTGTGCTCTATTGGGCTCCGTTTCCGTTCAATTAGGAGATCTAATCATGTTTAGGTCATACAGAATGTCTTTCTATTGATTGGGCGACCAATCAGTTCACAAGTCATTACTAAATATCATAACGAATAAAACCATTGTTTGGTCACAAAAGATGTCAACTTTGAAAACCACTCAAAACCTCTTTTCTAAACAATTTAATTCATTTAAAACAATTAATAATTTTATTTCTCTAACAATTCAAACACAAACTTTCAAACTATCCTTTGATTGCTCACAAATTAATTTACCTTGTCTAAATTCTGCAATTCTCTCAATTAATTATTTGTTTTATACTCAATAAACCTATTGTTTACTTATTAAGAGTTAATATTTTTTTATAATCAAGGAAAATGAAGACATTTTAAAATTTAAAACAAAAAGTTCAGCACTTTTTATAATATTCATTCTAATAAATATGTCAAGAATGTGCAAGGGCAAATTTAGATAACTAGAAAATAACTTTGAACAGTGAAAGAATAATTTATTTTATGGCTCTTTTTTCTCTATTTTTTTATTATTTATGTCAAACAATTATATGAATAGTTTTGATATCATTTTGTTTTGACTAAATTTTCGAATCGTTTGGCACTAAATTTCTCTTCAATTTCTTTCACTACAATTACTCTTTGAAAGAATACCATAAAAATGAAGATTCAGATAATTAGGTCCACACATATTGTTTTATTATATTCAGTGTTCGTTCAAATTCCCAAAAGACTCGATTCGTATCAGTAGTTATAATGAATGCGAACAAAAGCAATAAAATTCTAACACAAATCTGTTGTTCAGTCGATTCTATACATCCCTGGAGTGTATTTTCTTTCCTCATCGATATATACCTGAATCCATTTCGTTGCGTTTGTTGTCATTACCCGCTCCGATGGCGAACAACTTTCCGATATTGACCTGAAATATACTAATTGTTAATAAATTTGTGGTTAGAATTGAAAATGTGATTAAACTAAATATTGAATAATTCATAATATTTTTGTGCAAAAGTAAGGCTTTTCTAAAAAATTAAATAAAATCTCTTTAAATCAATTTTATTCAAGTTTTCGAGTCATGTCTGAGGTCTGGCTTATGATTGGTTGAAAAGTTAACGAAGTTTCGCTTTGCGACAGCCGTTGATCCCAACGGCATTTTCCTATCTAATGAACGAACATTCCTTCGGGCAAATGCTGATCACATCCTAAAATCAGAGCACTCGAGACCAGAATTCTTCGATCGAATCGAACTCATGAGTTGTGCACATCTATGCAATAGTAGTGCAGTTCTACAGTTCATACAAATGTGAATCAATTGTAGTATTTTGAGGACGCAATGCAGTCATTGGATGCGATGCGCACTGAACTCACCCATCAATTGCACAATCGGTGGATGATTACAACTAATAATATTCATATTTTTGTTTGCATACATCAATATTTCACTTCAAATATCCGGTCATCAAAACAATTGTCGGAATTGACAAAACACTTTCATTGATTCATATCAACACTTAATTCAGTTCATCATCTCTCTCTCTCTCTCTCTCTCTCTCTCTCTCTCTCTCTCTCTCTCCACGAGTGAACTCTTAGTTTGATTAATGAGGATAAATGATAAATAGTTTATGTATTTATTCTGAAAATTTCTTAAAATTAAAGCCAATCAATAGAGTGCTGTCGTTAGGAATTGTGTGAAAAATTTTATTTAGAGATTATATTATCAGAAAATAAATGCGAATTAATTGTCAATTATTTCTAATATTCATTTGTGATGTTCTCAACAAAAGTTCATTAATGAGAAAAAAAGATTAACAATAATTAGTTGCCTCCAAAAAGTTGTCACTAAAACTTTAGACAACTGTTTGGTGTAACGAAAACCTCCCCAATCGTGTCATCATTTTATTACAATAGTTTCCCAATAAATGATACTTTATTTTGAATGTGTTTTCACTTTAGATACAAAGTAATGATAACAACAAATAAGTTATTCTTTCATTTCTTATAAATTATAAATTGAATTCATCAGTCATTTTGTGTTTGTCATGCATTTCATCTGAAAAACTTGTTTTCATTTAGGATTTAATTGATTGAAGCGATAAACAATTCTTTTATAAAATGAACTTTACTTTTTTTTTATAAAAAAAGGTTGTATCTAATTGATCTTGCTTATTAGGTTTACATTATTCATAGAGCGTTCGTTTCAGTGATTGTCTCAGAATTTTTTATTTACAACTCATAAGTGAGACACAAAAGAAGATAAGAGAAAGAAGCGGATCCTCTTTGAAAATCCTCTTAAAATGAAGGCTGAGTTTAGATCTCTGATAAAATCAAGTATTTGGTGCTCAGCGCTAACGAAGTGAATGGAAGGGAGAAAGCAGTGGATATTTTCGCTATCATTGCTATCAGTGATGCTGTCGTTTAGCCGATTCCTTCATCCTTATGATCAGTGTCTGAATGTGAGGGCAGACAAACAAAGCGCACACATAGTTTGCACAACTTATTAGGCTTACATTCGCTCTTTCACGTACTTCACATTTCATCTTATATTTTGTTAGTCCTAACATAAGAGCACAAACACTAGGATTCGATCCCTATAATTATCTCTTTTGTAATTTCAGATTTTCAGACTCTTCTTTCTATTCCTAAAAAATGAACTAAAATTCTATTTCACTGAAAACATCTCTTAATCACGTTTTCGGAAATTGAAGTATACTTTCGTCTCTGAGTCCACACTCGCCTACAATAATAGCAAACACTTGTCGCTGATGTAAACCTGAATGCAATCAATAGATGTATATTTTATTTCCTCTGAATTTATTATAAATTTAAGACCGACTTATTTCTCATTCAATTCTATTAATATTATTGTCTAAAAACATATTCAAACGAATAACAAAAATCAATCAATAAATTAGTGCAAAGACAGCAAAAAGTACTATAAAATTAATTAATATAAAAAACTCAAACCTCACTCAAAAAATTAATGAATAGGAGTTTAATTGAGAAAACTTAATGAGAATACAGTAATTATAGTTATAGTTATAGTTTAGAGCAAAATAAAGAGAATTTTTATTAATTCCAAAACTCAATCAATGGCTTTAAAATGAGTCCAAACACAGAAAACAGGAAAACTGCTCCTGATAATAATTTACAATTTTATTGTAATATATCTGATCACAGATATCAACAAATAATATGAATCATTTCTGAAGAAATAACTGAAAGTTTGATGTTTTTGTCTCATTGTTTCCAATGACTACAGAATAGATTAGAAACTATATTCACAGATAGGAATACCTTTTAGAGTACACTTACAGTTGAACTTATAATAGATATGTGCGTTCACTCAATCATAAATTATTTGTTCAATCAAACTGTCTTTGAAAAAGAGAGTTGAAAATTATTCTCTAATAATAATTATAACAACATTTTCGATCATTTCATCTAAATTTGGAGAATATTGATTTCAAATGGATAATATACTAGTTAATTTTTTAATTTCTGCTTTAGACTCAACTCAATTCATAAGTAATTAACAATAATTGATAATAGATTGCAATTAATGCTCTCAAATAGTTTTTTTTAATTCTTAAATAGAATTATGTTTTTTGTGAGTTTGAAAAATACTCAACTTTTGAGTAAAAATGATTTATATTTGAGTTAAATCTAAAGGAAAAAAATATGTGAATTATTTTAGTGAATAGTCGTATCCATTATCTATTATTTATAACCTAATCCTTGTTTAGCCGACTATTACTTCAGTAGATATTATATTGGATATAATCAAACCCTTCTTAAGAATCCTTTACTGAATTATCGAATAACAAATTCATGACATTTAAAATCTGTTTAAAAGTTAAATATTAAAAAATGTTTGAGTCGTTTACACAACAGTTATTTTATATTACAATCTATCATTTGATTGTTTTAAACGCAACTCTATTTGTGAACCAAATTCATTAGTTTGTGTTAGTTTACATTACAATTATATTCTTATTTTCAGTACATTTTAAACACTTTAACGACATTTTTATTTAATACACCAAATATTAATTAATTAATCAATTAATTAATATATTCTTAAATTATATTCATTTAAAGGCAAATTTAAACGTTTCTCAATCGAAACAATATTTAAAATTTGAAAAATTAACAAATAATTTATGATATTATATGAAAAGTCATGATTTATAGGCCCTACTCTGCGAAACACTTCTATAGACTAATTATCACATAATTAACTGATAATAAAAAATCCATTCAATTATAATAATTTTTTTCAAATCGTTTTATAATTCAATAAAATTTATTTATTGAGTTTTAATTATTTGTATTATTATTATTTTAGTTCGAATATTACGAACAGAATTTATTTAGAAGAGCTATTTTATCATTGGTTAGACTATAGTATAATTGCCATAATGACCATGGACAAATGGACTTTATTAACTTAATAATTTTGTAATATTCTAAAATCCTTTTCAATTATAAAATTTTATAATCAATGAAAACATAAATGAACTCAATTTTAATTCAACATTTTTTTAAGAACTTTAAGTGAATCGACTAATCAACTAATATTGGCAAATAATCAAGTTAAATTTTCATATTCTAATGGCACATAAAAAATAAATAAATTTTTCTGATAAGTGTTTGAGTTGAACTCGAATGGAGAGAGACTGAAATATTGACCGCTTGGATACAATTATAACGGTTTCGACCCCTCCGTATAAATAATATAATATTATATTTCTATTATTTCAATAATATTCGGTATCTTTTGTTATATAAGGAATGAAAGAAATGAAACCAAAATAATAACATAAATAAGTAAAACAATTAAAATATTAAATTTTGAGTCTTTAAAATTGATTCGAATAGGATTTTGCTTTTTAGGACTTCTTAACCAAGAATATTTGCATGATCAATTATCAATTAACCAAACCTTTGGTGTATCTGTTTATTGAATGAGTAGTTAGAATTGATAATTCATCAAGTTAAAAAGAAAAAATATTAGTTTTCTTACTAAACTTAAATAATAAAAATAGCTTTGAACTAGATAAAATTGGAATTGGCAAATGTTCATTTCATTTTAACTATTAACAAGATTAGGTACGAACAAACATTGATTCAATTATTATTATAAGTTGTGAACAATATTTCAGAAATAATTGGATGTCTTCATGAAAATAACTTCATCTAACCATTCAGGAACTGATTTAAATAATCGACACTTTCTCTGCCATCGCTAACAATCCTATCCCTAATCATTGAAAAAATATATCCATTTCGAAGTGTTTTGAGGTTTAAAGTCTATAATAAATTTAATTAAAATGATTACACTTTTGGTTTTATTTTTCAATTGAATGCTATGTGGGCTCAGACGCTCTTAAGTAATAAAAGACTTCATTTAAGTGATGTCACTCACAGTTAGTTATATATCGTATTAATTATTTGAGCCAAAAGTTGTATTTGGAAGAGATGTTTGTCTCAAGAGAAGTTGCATAATACAATCATCTTGATATCAACCAAAAACAAAGCTTACCTTACGCCTATTGCATTTCACAGACAATGACTTGTAAAATGATATCTTGTCAAGTAAAATTTGCATGATAATTAAGTTTAAAAATCAAATTGTTGATTAATGAAAAGTTTGTAACAAGGTCAATGATTAATTAAATCTTGAATCTGTTTCATAGCCAACACTGTTCTGACTCAGACATAAGTTATGTCACATAACTCACAATTGGGGCAATACTTTAATACAAAAAAAATAAAACTTAAATAAACACAAATTCAAATATAAATGAAAAATAACTTTAATAAAATTTTTAATAATTCAATTTTATATTTATATATAAGAAGAGCTAAAAGTATGGCCCGACTGTCGGATTCGAATAATTCTTAGAGAATTCTTAGCATAACATTTGAGATTTACATACAATTTAGTTAAATAGCATTGAATTGAAATCAAATCAAAATTTATAATAAATTACACTAAATTTGAGTCCAAACTTAAGTTATGGAAAATATATAAAATAATTCTTAAGTTTAAAATTAACTAAGACTATGGTTATAAGAACAGGGTACCTACCATAGGGAAGGGTAGGCACAACACAACATATGATAAGAAATTTAGCGCAATTTTCTTAGAAACCCCTTTAAAACCTCATATTTAACAAAAGAAGAATAACTTATGGTATTATGAATATAAGGACCGAACAATTGTTTCGCCAAATCTTCAATTCCAAAAACTAATGGCTGTACTAAAAGTTTCATTGGATATATTAACAGAAATGTCAATTTGCTATTAAAAGGAAAATTCTTAAGGGACATTTGTCCAAGTTAAAATATTTACAACTACCTGAAATGTTAACTTTATATTATATAAGTTGTATTTATTCTTTCATCAAATTTGTTATATTCTAGACCTATACCTATACGGGCTCTTAACCATCATATGAGGCACTTTTGCATCGGAAAAGAGACAACTTATATGATTTCATTTCAACAACAATAGGATAACAAAATAGGATTATAACTGTAAGCCATAAAATTTTGTATCGTTTGTATCGTTGGACACAATTTTAAAAGTCATTAGAATATTGTCTCGAATGGAAAATAAAGTTATTCTCATTTCAATTAAAACTGAGTTTAAGAGTGAACTCTTTTTTCAAAGTAATCAATAATTTAATTAAAATAAATGAAAAGTTTAGGTCACTTTAGATATAAGAATTGGACAATATTTGACCGAAAATATTTGAAGTGATCAACAAATGGACATTTGATTATTGCTTTAAGAAAAAGAAAATAAAAAAATGAAAATAAGTGTTCACTTAAAGTCAATTTACTTATAATTGAATGAAACATCAAATAATCGATGAATTCGTTAATTGATTAATAAGAGTGACCTAAATATCGATGGAATTTGAGATCACAAAACAGTTTCTATAAGTATAACATAATATTCAATAAAATGTATTCAACAGTCAATGGTTTGAATAGAAGTTGTATTCAAATCCAATTCTAATTAATTGTTCTGTCATTGGTTTTGATTGGAGTCGTATTGCATGGCGTATCCGTTTGAGCACATGTCACCACTCGTGAAGGGGTTATGTTTAGGCGCTTCAGCCCACGGGTCCTCATCTATTACATAAGATTTATACTGCTGTGCACTTTGGCTCAATTGTTGTGTTGTATTGTCTAATCCGGAGCTAAGATTTTGGTTTATAATGGAATTAGACTTTTGTTGTTGAAGTTGTTGTCTGTGAGAGTTGTCCTGCGGTTGAAATAATCTCTTGTTTGGCTGTTCTGTCATTGATATGCTCTCGCCTTCAAATGGTTTATAGTCATAGATGTGTCTCAACATAGAGAGCACCGGCACATAACAAAGGTTTGATATAGCAATGCATATATTGAGCGCTAGAAATCCAATCGTCTCTACAATACCGCCAGCAATGATAGGGCCGACAGCATAGGCCAGAGAATAGGATATGTCTGCGATAGCATAGATCGAACCGTAAACCGACACATAACGCACATCCACCAAATATCCCAGAGTTGGCAAAAGTGAAGTGTCAACCAGTGCTATACCGAAACAAATGCCAGAAATGGGGAGAATAAGAAACCAAAAGGAATCGGCGAACGGCACCAGAAAACTGCAAAGTCCTTCGATAGCGAGTCCGATGGCAGCGATTAACCACTGATATCGCGGGTATTTATCCGCTAATTTGACAGTTGTATAAACTCCCAATACGTGAGGGAAGAATGCGGGCAACCATATCATTCCCATTTGCCACTCTTCCACATGCATTGTGTCCTCCATCCATAAAGATATGGTCGGTTCTAAGAATGCGAGCGATACGTTTGCCATTACTAAGGCTCCGGCACAGCACGCAATGTATGGATCCATTAAAAGTGTGTGAATAGGAGTACCGGTCGGCCGCTCAACGCCTAAGTCTTTCATTTGTTGTTTTACGGGACTCATCACAAACTTCAAGAGGATAGCATCCAAAAGACATACTAACGATAAGATAATAAATGGCACTTCTTTTCCGGCGATTTGATACAATACACCCCCGAATGGAGGCGCGACTAAACTACCGAATGAAATGAATGCTAAAGCGATTCCTAAAGCCTTTTGTCGCTCCTGTTCTTCAGTGAAGCGATCGGCGATCATCGCCAGTCCTGAAGTGTCAGCAAAGGCAGAGCCCACTCCTTGCAAACTGCGCGCTAAAAACAGAAGACCATAACTCTGTCCGCAGGCGAACATTGCTGTTGAGAAGAACATAACTGTGAGGCCGATCATCATCGGTATGTCGTAACCAATCCTATCGATGATATGACCCGAAAATGGATTTATAAATAATTGAACGAATGCTTTGGAGGCGAAAAGCATTCCAACGGCAGAATCTTCGCCCTCGTATACCGTTATTCCTCCGACTTTAAACGGAATATATTTGTTGGACACATTCCTATACTCAATATCTGCATCTTCCAAGTGAGTTGTCCATGCTCCAATCTTGCGGAGATAGTCCGGAATGATGGGCACAATCACCATATATAACATATTGTCCAAAAGTAATGCCACGCATACTATAAATAGAATTATTCGGCGCTGACTTCGAGGCTCTTCCACTTTCTGATTGATTCGCTCCCATATGACAGCCGTGTCCTCATTAATGATAGGAATGATCGCCATTTTCTCTAATTTCTTATTAGTTTTGCTTTGAATTCATTCTCTTATATAAGTTGTGACTTAAGTTAAGACAAAAAATAGTTCTCCTCTTCTTTTTTTGATGAGGAAAGTGTCCATAAATGAGTGCTCGACATTCATTACCTGATGAGCTGTCCTGTCGCCTGTTGTCTGTGCGCACAAAAACGATAAAAAATATTTAAATTATTTATTCTGTTCACGATTTGTCTCATTTTAAGTAATAATTAATATTTTTAGTGACAAAAATGTCTTCAAATTAATTAATAGTTAAAAGTCTGTCAAAACTATTTAATTATTAAATTAACTCAAATAAAGTTATAGTAAAAAACGGGAACTAATGAGCGCAACATTCAGGCGACAGTTCAGACAACAGGGGGTCAGAACTTTACATCGTTTTAATTCAAAGATATTATCAAAACACTTTTTTTTAATAAATTGAGTTTTATTTTAGCATCTAGATACTTTTCTAGTATAAAAACATAAGAAACAAATGAATTCTTTGCAAAATTTGTTATTAAAACTGAAACTCATATAAAATTTGGTGATTAGTTTATAAACGAACCAAAGAATTATTGGAAAAGAATTTCAAAGAGAGAATTGTCGGCAGAAATGGCGCTGTATTTCAGTAAAACTGTTAAGAAATTAAAGGACTAATGCAATAGTTTTGCTTTCATTGCATTCGTGATGCACTGATCAGAACGTGACACCAGTTTTAGGTGAACACCATCTAAATTATCATTGAAGTACTCCCAAACTACTAGATTCTCTCTCTCTCTCTCTCTCTCTCTCTCTCTCTCTCTCTCTCTCTCTCTCTCTCTCTCTCCCTCTCTCTCCTTCTCTCCCCGGAATTACTCACTGCTGTCTTTTCTCCCACAGACCTGACAGACCTGACTCAGGGATAATATTTTTAGTTTGAATGGTGAGCGCAAAACACAAACTCATTTAGTTATCGGAAAACTCATACACTAATTATTTTCACTCAAAGAATAGATATTCAGACGAAATAAGGGTTCGTATTATCCAATACTGTATTTTCTATAATCTTCTGTTGTATTATTCACTCTTCTCTGATCCCTAAGGACTCAAATGCCTATTCGCACGCCTAACACAACATCCAAACGCACCGGAATAGTAGGAAATGTTAACTCAAAGCTAGTCTGTGAGTGAATGACTGACCAGGCAGTAAATTCAATTGCGCCCCGCATTCAACTATAAATCCCATTTCCAACTATATAAATGTGGTTAAGTTTTTTAGGGGTTTGTCTCTTGTTTTTCTCTAACCATATTTATTCTGTTCATCAGTTTGTAGCCACTCATCCAAATATTAGTCATTTTTTGTGCAAATACTGACAACTGATTCACAAATCAACTGATGACAGACTGACGGCTTCTCAACAATCATTTGAGTCAAATATTTTAACAATACTTTCATAAATTCTTTACTCATTTAAAGATAATATTTGTTTCAAATTCTCTATTTTTGAACTCATTTTTACTTTAAATTTAATTAAATTTATTTTTTATTTTTTTTTTTGAAATAAAAGACAAAACTGAAAGTTTTGGTCGAAATTCATTGAAAAGCTTAACGTTATGGACGTATTCGTGACCCGAATCTTAAGAATTGGTTTTAACTTTTTATTATCAGTTTTTGTTGGAAGACGTGATTCGCAGCACTAAATGCTTTCAATTTCTTTAATTAAATTGAAGTCAAATTTATATGAAAAATGCGCTCTTATTTAAGTAGTATTTCGACAATTAAGACGAGTTAACTCTTTGATCACTGAATGAGATTAAGCGGAAGTGCTATTATGACAAACAAATATTGACAATCGGCTTACCTGAAGCTCAGTTCGCACTAATCTTGAAGAGGTCGAGAATCAGGTGATACCCAAAAGTGTTGCCAATTTATATACAGATGTTTAGCTTAAATCATTACAATAGACGGCCCGAACAACAAACGCACAAACTTATGGTCATCGGAACAGTGCGATCATAGGGAGGGATCACTTGCTCTCTAAGAAGAGCAAACTTCTTGGTGTTAGGATATTCTGCGCAAAGCTTTCGGTGTTTGTCAGCCCAATCCCAAGTATAAGACATAAGAGCGTCACTCTTCAATTCCACCAATAAATGCTTTTCTCCGATTTCTGCAAATGATCGCACATTTGCCACAATATTATAGGAAGAGATAATTCAAGAGATTCTATTGTATTCTGTGTTTTAGTCGAATGCGTGCCATTCAATGCTATATAAACTTTGGACAGAATATAAGCCCAATATAATGATGGGATAAAAAGCAGGTGTTTTATGTGTTTTCCTATTTCGCCTTTCATTCTATCTATAGATCTGTGTTTTGACATCAAAAGAGTCGCACTTTTCCTCTCAACTCAAACGAAAAAACTCTTCATTAAAGCATTTCATTAATTAAGAAAAACATAACAATAAATATATATTTATTTAAATAAATGTTTATTCGGAGCAAAAACAGCGAAAACACAAATTCAATGTTAACTAAACATTGGATCAATTGATGCAATGGTTTTACCAAAAATGCTAATTTCATTTCATTTGACTGAACTCATAGAACATTAGTGTAAATGCAGAACTCAGGCACAGAACAGGCAGAGCACAGGCAGCTGCCACTGCCTCACAAGCAATGAATAATTTAGAAGAACCAAATTTAGTCTGAATGTTCCGGAGAGACATATTATTAATGTATGATAACTGTTCCTCTCACACAACCTCTCATATAAACCGTCGCCACTTTTGGATCCAAAGATTTTAATTTGAAATCATAGAAATTATCCCAATTTCTCATACATTAGTTCAGAGCTCTCATTTCAAAACCACAATTTAATGGTCAGACAGTAGTCTCACAATTGGAGGAATCGCTTAAAACATTAAATATTTAGTTCTTTGAAATTTATGAACAAAATTATAGTCAAATCTTTTATTCAATTGTTTTTCGGGTGAAAAAAGTAATGATTTTCTTTATAACAAAATCAATAAAACCATTGCTTCGGGTTTTTTAGAAAAAAAAATTGGAAAACAATTAATTGTTTGACTCTTAAATAGACTCTCATTTGTTTGAATCGATATTTTATATTTTAATTAAGACCAGGGATGGCCAAAGGTCTCGATCCTGAGGGGGGTATACCCTCCCCTGAGCCAAAAAATCCTCGACAGAGATAGT
>JAQIXI010001261.1:0-14656 GCA_034700165.1 Galumnidae sp. Gr-Ori-00277 | reverse complement strand
TAATATTTAACCCCGATTTTTGATCAAGATAATGGCCATTGGCAAAATTTGACTTCAGATTATTATATAAAATTTCACACTAAATTCAACGAGCTATTAAATTTACATAATGTTCCAGCTCATGGGCAAATTAAAAAGATTTTCATGTCAGCGCCAATTCCCTATATTATAGGCCTAAAAGTTATTCACAAAAATTTTGGAAAACTTTTCAAAACTAAAGTAACGTTTTATATGAATTCATTCAAACAATTGTTGTTTGTTTTCCCGCTTTAAATGTATTTTCATTTAAATTCTCATTAAATGTCTTTAATTTGTGTTTTGTTTTAATTGATTTAATCACAGAATGGATGACGAAAAGCAATTGGGTTTGTATTTCATAATTTCATTTTATTTTAAGATTATTTAAATCAACTAAAATATACTAAAACTTAATTTTTCTGTTAATTTATTAAAAATTGAATTTAAATTTAAAAACCAATTCTTGGTTTAGATATACCACAAGAGCCGACATTTTTATCATTTTATCGATCGTTGGGCTCATGTCCTGAAAACACATATCGTGTCTTTGATAGGACTGATTACTACACAATTCACGGCTCAAACGCCGAATCGATCGCCAAATCGTTTTTGGGGACCACTTCTGCAATTAAATACATTGGAAGTGATGTCAACCAAAAGATCCCTTCAATAGCCATATCTCAGTCCAGATATGAGTCACTTCTTCGTCATATTCTAATTGAAAACAAATTTCGAATTGAATTATACAAAAAGACTTCAAATAAGAAGAACACAAATGAATGGGAATTAGACTTTAAGGCGAGTCCCGGATGTTTGGGACCTCTCGAAGACATCATTTATTCCACAAATATATCGATTGACAGCCGAGGAGTGGCTGCCATTCAATATTTAAATACTTTTAAGATTGGCTTCGCTTTTGTTGATCCCATTACTAATGACATGTCTTTCTGTGAATTCGAAGACAACAACTATTTGTCAAATTTGGAGAGTCTTTTGGTTCAAATGAGTCCAAAGGAATGTCTGATCCCTTTTCAAGAAAAAATTGAATCCGAAGTTTCAAAAAAATTATCAAAACTTTTTGAAAGCAATCAAATTCTGGTCACAAAAATGAAGAAAAACTGTTTTAATGCTTCAAATATTTTCTCAGATTTGGATAAACTTTTGATCGAAAAAATTAATAAAGAAATTGCAGTCAATTGTAAGTTATTTACAAAATTTTTAATAAATTAATGAAAATTATTAATTAAAAGCGATGTTAGAAAACAAACAATTGGCAAAAGAAGCGCTTTCGGCGACTTTGGATTACCTCAATCTTATTGGAAACTCTTCTAATGTTAACAGTTTTGTTTGCAATGAAATCAATTTAAAGCAATTCGTAAAATTGGACGCAACAGCCGTTCATTCACTCGACTTATTTCCTCATAATATAAACGAATCCAACGCTAATATTCGAAACAATAAAACACTTTTTCAAGTCCTCAACAAATGTCGAACTCTTTCGGGTCAAAGACTTTTAGCTCAAATGATTCGCCAACCCTTAACTGATATCAACAAAATTGGTATTTGTTTTAAATTAGTTTTATTTATAAATTTATATTTACTTTTTAAGAGGAAAGGCTGGATATCATTGAATTCTTCATCAAAAACTATGACATTCAAAAGGATTTGAGTGAAATCTATTTAAAAAAAGTTCCGGATTTGTCCCGAATTTATAAGAAATTCCTTTCGAAAAGGGCTACACTTCAGGACTGTTATCGCATATATTTATTACTTAAAGTTTTGCCACAATTTGAGAGGTGTCTGACCACAAGTGACAGCAAAGACTCCCCCTCTCTGGCCGTTAAAAAGAACTTTTCGGATAAGTTAAAAGTCATTTGTGAAAAGTTATCAAAATTAATGATAACATTGGATGAAGTTATCGATGAGGAACGCATTGAAAGTAACGGAGAATTTTGGATTAGAGCTGATTATGACGACGACCTCAAAGAACTTAGAAATCAATTGAATAATTTGGAAGAAAGGGCTCAAAACATATGCAAAAAAGTTGACAAAGAGTTGAGTAGTAATCAAAAAGAGAGCGACAAATCTGTTGTGAAGTTGGAAACCAGTGAAATGGGTTTTGTTTTTAAAATGACGCGAAAAAACGAGGCCTGTCTTAGGAATAACGACCAGTTCTTTGAAGTAAAGAATTCCACAAAAAAGGATGGCTTTAGATTTCAGAACAAAAAAATTAAAGAAATAAGTGATGAATACATTAAAGTTCGCGCAGAATATGAAAGCCATCAAAACGATTTGTCAAAAGAAATCATTGACGACACGGGTATTAACTCTTTTTTTAAATTATTTTTTCTAATTGTTTGTATTTTTTAGCCAAATATACGGATGACTTCAAAGAATTGGATAATTTATTGACATTTTTGGATGTAATGATCTGTTTGTCGATCGCTTCTCAGAGTCCTTCAAAATCTTATATTCGACCAAAACTTCTTCCAATGGGTTTTAAAATTATTTTAATGACAAAATCGATTTAATTTCATTTATTTTCAGGTTCGGGTAAAATTGAATTGAGAGAAGTGCGTCATCCGTGCCTTGAATTGCAAGAAGACATTTCCTATATTCCTAATGACTGTCTCTTTGACTCAGAAAATCGCAAATTTTATTTCATTACCGGTATTTCACTCAATATATTTTTTTCGTTTATTTTATTGATTTTTAATTTAGGCCCAAATATGGGCGGAAAGTCTACTTATATTCGTTCGGTTGCGTTATGTGTTTTGATGGCTCAAATTGGATCATATGTTCCATCAGAAAGCGCTACCATTTCAATAGTGGACGCAATTTTCACTCGAGTCGGTGCCGGTGACCAACAAATTAAAGGAATTTCCACTTTTATGGCAGAAATGGTGGAAACGGCGGCTATTTTTAGAGTTTGTTTTTTTAAAAACTGTCGTTTAATTTATTATTTATTTATTATTTGTTTATTAAAGTCTGCGACAAACAATTCTCTGGTAGTGATCGATGAGTTGGGCAGAGGAACGTCAACTTATGATGGCTTTGGTTTGGCCTGGGCTATATCCAATCATTTGGTCACTCAAATCAATTCATTCACTTTATTTGCCACACATTTTCACGAATTAACAGAATTGGCAAAAGAGTTGCCTACAGTGGGAAACCTTCACTTGTCTGCCCTCACTATTGACAATAAACTAATTTTTCTCTATAAAGTTTATGACGGCATTTGTGACCAGTCTTTCGGCATAAATGTCGCCCAATTGGCAGACTTTCCCCAACACGTCATTGAAATCGCTAAACAAAAACTAATAGAATTGGAGGGTTTGAAACTCAAAAGTGGTTCCATTAATGATATAATCAAAGAAATTTCAGATGAAATCAAAGAAATGAAAGACATTGACTCTAATAAAGTCAAACAAATTATTGAAAATAAACTTAAAGAAAATGTTTATTAATTTTTTTAAAATTTCTTCAAATAATTCATTGAAAGTATTTCTGTATTCAATTCGAAAATGTTCTTAAAATTCGTATTAAATTACATTTGAAAATATCAATAAATTATTTTTTTAACAAATTTATTATTTGTCGAAAGAGTTATTCATTGAGTCCATACGTCATATATAGTTCTCTCAAGAGTTGGGTTTTGTCTTTTTGTGGTAAAAATGAAGCCTTTAATGCGTTTATATTCTGTTAAACAATCAAAACATAAAATCAAATAATAATTGAAATCTTACGGCTCTAATGATGTGGACTTCGTTTAGTCCCAAACCATACATATATTGATATTCAGTGTCCAGATTTGATTTAAAAGTGACTGGATCGTCTTTACTCAATGAAAAGTCCACTCCTTCTTCAGCGAACTGTAGTATTGAGTGTCGATCAGACGGTTTAATAGCACCGGTAAAGTAACTGGAATACGGACAACACTCGAAATGAATTTTCAATTCCTTACACTTTGTGTATATGTTTGGGTCAGTGACAACACTATATCCGTGTCCTATCCTTTCAGCACCCATTTGCTCGACAGCAAACTTGACATTATCTGCAGGTCCGGCCTCTCCCGCGTGACACGTTCTATGAATACCTAATTGTTTAGCCCTAAGAAATGTCTTGATTTCACTTTGAGTAAAGCAATGACTTTCTTCAGTCATGGATTCAGTGCCTGCGATATCGATTCCAACCACTCCCTTATCCCTGAAATGAAGGGCTAAATCCAATACCTCTTCGGTCCACTCTTTTAAATAATTCAAATATTTTATAGAAACACTTTAAAACTAATTAAACAAATACCCGGATGACCACAAATGCCGGACAATATTAAAGAGGAATGAATACCAAAATCCTTTTGAGCCCTTTTAAGTCCTTTTAAGACACTTTCCACCACTTGTTTAGGAGAACAGGCATTCGGATCACTTAATGGAAGAACGGGTAAACTCTCATTAACTTTGATTGTATTGGAGGCCAATTGTGGTGACATTCGAACTTCAAAGTAAAGGACCCCTTCTTTGACCTCATCTTCACTTATTTCATAAGCGATTCTTTCCAGTGCTTTGGAGTCACCACTGGTTTAGAATAAAAATCATTAAAAAATTCATTAATAACTATAAACTGACTGAAAAACTTGACTGCAGTGACTTATAATCGAGAGACAATCCAATAGTTTTGACGGCTTTTTCATAACACAATAATCTTGCAATTCATCTAACGTTCCCTTTGGAGTCAGTTTTATGTCTTAAATATTTATAATTAATTTAAACAAATTTTGAAACTTTTGGAATATATACTCTTTTTCTGAGCCAATTCCAAAAGTGTGGAATAACGGACGGCTCCCTCCAAGTGAAGGTGTAATTCAATCTAAAAGTCATTCAAATTAAGTATAGCTTCAGAATTAAAAGTGAAACTATTGTTACCCTGGATCGCGGAATATTTTCAAATTTAATTTGTTTTCTTGAAAGTAAAGACATTTTCCAAACACTTTAATAAATGAATTCAAACGAAACTTATGTCCCGACAATAACTTCAAATAAATGAGTGCTTCCGAACTGAAAACTATTTGTCTGTATTTTGAACTAATATTTAAAACAAATATTAGCCCTAATATTGATTATAAGAAGTAATTTATTATATCTTATGAATAGACTTTTAAAAACTGTTGTAATTAAGGCTCAAAATAAAGACAGCATTTAAACAATAGAAAACTTTTTTTTTACTATAACTTTACTTATTATCATAAGTTACCGACAAAAGTAACTTTTAATTCTAAAAGTCATATCAATAGTGATACCAATTTATCAAAAAATAAAGACCTTTAAATTCCTTATAATTTATGAGGGATTTAGAGATTATAAGCTTTTATTTTCCCACAGATTAGAGATATTTCTTTAATTTGATAAAAAGGTCACTCATTTTCAAAGTTTTTGATAAAAAAATATCTTTTGATGAAACCTTTTTCAGATTTTTTCAATTAATTAAATAAGAATAAAATTTTAAACATTTATTTAAGTGAAATCGGCAGCTCTTCTGAACACAACTCAGTTATATCAGATAATTGTGTCATAGATTTGTTAAAAGAAAATAAAACTATTGATATCAACAAAAGTCTTGGATCTATTCTTTTCATTTGTTTCACAATATAAGTCTTTTATTTAATTAAACAATAATTTTGAGTATAATTTCAATTTAACGCTCTTTTGGTTTAAATCCTTATAAATGATTCGTTAAACAATGTATGCAATCATTCACTCAATAATTAATACATAAAATATTAGAGAATATTCTAAATATAAACAGATCTTAGAAATATAAGAACTCATTATTTAATGGTTTTATTACTTTTAGATTTAATCACAATTAAAATGTGTTTGATTTCTAATAAAAAGTTATTCTGTCCGTCAATTAAAACAAAAAATATATTTAATTTTTTTCATTTTTGATATTTTCTTCGATTATATCAAACGAATTCTTGAATTTACTTAAAATCACGAAAATTGTTGGAAACTCTATAATTGTCTTTCGATATAAGTTTTCTTTAATACTTTTATTCAAATTTAATTCAAAATATTTTCGTTTTGTGTCCAGACTTTCGCTTTTCATGAGAAGAGTTATGCCATCGATTCCAACCTTTCGATATAAACACAATTTATTGTTTGACTTTTCTTCCAAATTATTGAGTCCTAAGAATTCCTCCAAAAGTGATAAAAATTTGGTGTCCTCTGGAACTCTAGACTTAACACAAGAATACTCTGAATCCGAGACAAAGAGATTGCTTTCAAGAATTTGATTCATTTCTTGTGTGTCTTTCGTGTCTAAAGTGTGAACAAACTTGAAATCAATGTCCCAAAGGATTGTCTTCTCGTTATACATAAAACAAGTGCTGTTTTGTTTGCGTCGGGTAAAGCCCGCGGGCATTATCTTCAAATTTACTCCTCGAAGTCGGGCTTCTCTGACCAACTTTTGCAACCACTTTAAGAATAATTAGTAATAGTTTAAATATTAAAGTAAACATTACCTTGGGCAATATTGCTTTTGAATTAATGATAGAACGTCTTTGTCTGGAAGTGCTGTCAATAACTCTGTCCACATCTTCGAGGAAAAAGTAATCTGAAAATCAAATGGCAATCAATAAAAGAATTGTTTTTTGATTGAAATACCGCTAAGAAATTGTGTCTGAGAAAAGTCAGACATTTTAACGAAAGACATTTTGTCGCGAATACCGTCGCAGTCATTGATATTCTTATGACGTTTACAACATTCAAGAGAACAGGTCTTTAACAGACATTTAGGACATCGATATTTGATTTGTTTTGATTGACAAACAATACATTCATTTTCATTGATTTCAATATTTGTGTCAAAAGAGGTTTGTGTTTGAATCGGTTCCCCTTTTCTTTGGCAGTCAATAGGTTTAACCTGAGAGTTGTCATCACTGACACCGAACAGTCCAAACAACTGTCCGACCGCTTCTTTATCGTTGCACTCAATACCAGACATTTGTTTACTAATTCAATGAAAGCACATGTCGTTATGGCATGTCTTAAGGCATGCGTTCAAAACACCAAAACAACACAATTAAAGTCAACTCAACCCTCACTCTCTTTAAATCAAGATTTTTAAGTCATTTAGTGGTAAATAAAAAATATTTTAAAACTATAATTAAGGGTTAATTAAAAGTAATATTTGGAAAACATTTAACACTATATTAATGGGAACAACAAATTCCAGTTCACATCAAAGAGGTTTTACTGAAGAGTTTTTTATCAAAAAAAGTTGACTTTAGTTACAGTAAGAGTACAAAACAACTCAAGTTTAAACTTTATCCATTACGTTGTGAAAATACCCTGATTGATCTCTTATGAGGTCATACGAGAGCACAACTGTATTGAATACAATGAAAGACAGGTTATATTAGTGGTTTAACCACTGGTGGACAGTCTCTGGTTATATATAAACTTATGTTACTTTACGTCAAATTAGTGGTGAGTTATGGCATAACTTATGGCAGACGACCGCCAGAACTGTTAAAATTGTTTTGTTTTGACCTCAAATCTGATCGCTTTTGTGTTTAATATTAGTAAACTTTTTTTTAAAAAATAACTAATGAAATGTTTGAGCCATCGATTGAAACGTTGGGACAAATTGTCTTTTATTTGTTGGTCTCATATTTCTGTTTTAAACTCTTAAAAGGGTTTTATACCTGTTTTTTAGCCAATTTCTTAGGATTTGGTGTTGTTTGGAAGCCATCACCCAATTCGTGGGCTATTATTACCGGAGGTATGACTCATACAGTATTAACTCATTTTCTTATTCATATGATAATTGTTTGAAATCAGCCACTGATGGCATTGGTCTCGAATATGCCAATAGTTTTGCAAAAATGGGTTATTCTTTGCTTATAATCAGTAGAAATGAAGAAAAATTACAAAACGTTAGGAAAAAATTATTGGAAAAACATCGGAAATGTGTTAATATTAAGACAGTGGCCGTTGACTTCACTAAAGACGACATTTACCCTCAAATCGAAGAAAAACTTAACGAACTCGAAGTGATCGACGTTTTGGTTAATAACGTCGGTATGAGTTTCAAAGTCGGAGAATATTTCACAAAAATTATTGTTTTAAAACCATTTATTCATTCAATAATTAATTGTAATATCGTTTCAATGATTCGAATGACTGCTTTGGTTTTGCCTAAAATGGTTGACCAAAAGCGAGGGATTGTAATCAACGTCTCGTCATTTTCAGCGACGGTTCCCATTCCTTTGTTAGCATTATATTCGGCGACAAAAGCATTTGTGGATCAGTTGAGTCGAGGTCTTTATTTTGAATATCGAGACAAAGGAATTATAATTCAAAGTGTTTTGCCCTCATTTGTGGCCACAAAAATGTCACGACTCTCGCCATCATTCCTAACTCCCAGTTCTAAAGATTATGT
Source organism: Galumnidae sp. Gr-Ori-00277 (assembly GCA_034700165.1). Taxonomy (NCBI): domain Eukaryota; kingdom Metazoa; phylum Arthropoda; class Arachnida; order Sarcoptiformes; family Galumnidae; species Galumnidae sp. Gr-Ori-00277. The sequence continues at coordinate 6,196 of JAQIXI010001261.1, read as the reverse complement.
CAATTCTGCCATAAAAACAGTTGGGGTCGAGAGTCAAACCTATGGATGTGTTTCTCATAAATTAATTGGTTTTGGAAAAGATTTCTTATCTTCAGTTTTAGGCCCGGATTTCGTCTCCAAATTATTTTTCAAACGAATGAAAGGCCTTCGACTCCGATATTACCGTAAATTTAATCTTAAAGACGAATAAATAAATTCAGATCTGATTTAAATTCCATTAAAATCCAGTGAAATGTATAATATTTTTATATTTTATGAATTAATTCTTTTTAATAAAATTTATAAAAAAAAGTCATTTAAATGAACCGCTCTTTTAATGTATTGAATGAAAGGCATGGCTTTAAACACATTTGAAGTATTACTGATAAACAAAAAACAAATTCAATCAAAACATTAATTTTTTTGTCGATTATTTCGTTAATTAATATATGATTTTATTTTTTATTAATTTTATTTTAAATTAAAATATGAATTTAAAAGATATTGAATTGGATTTAGACCACAAACAGTGTATAATAAGCTTAATAAACAAAATTATCGCAAAATCTCCTCATTTAACAGAAGTGAAGAGCGATTCCGTCTTATTTACAAGACTTGTGTCAGTCATTAACTTAATTGAGTCCACTCTTTGCAGTAAATATCAAATCGCTTTAAAACGTAACTCAACTGAAAGTCAATCCATTCATTTAATAAAGTCATGGCTTAAACAGTATTACTGTCAGCAGTTTATCACTTCTTTGTGCAGAAGTGAATCAAATGATAGCACAGAAGTCATTGAAAATAACAATAAATCGGACGACAAAAACGAGAACTCAAGTGATTCAACGAATAGTGTCTCAACTCTTTATAAAACTGAAGACATCGATAGAGATATCGGTTTAATGTCGTTATTAATCCTATTTATTGCCCACAAATTGCGTCAAAGTTTGCCCCGAATTAACGCATATTTCTCTCCCGAATGGCAGACATTATCACAATTTGATTCACTTCTGAATCAGATTTTAAATTTTGACAAATTATTGGATTTAATTCAAAACGAATTATGTATTAAAAGAAAACAATTAGAGATAACAAAAAGTAAGGTTTTGTCACTTCAGTCAACTCTCAATTCAAGAACTTTAGAACAAATAAAGCAAAAGAAGTCAAAACTTGACTATCGGTCAAACCTTTTCGCCGAATATGAAGACAATGAGAGCGAAGAAGAAAAGAATTTAATCGAATCCGAATCCAATGAGGAATATATGAGCGAAGAATCTGATGAAAGTGTTGTATACGTCGACCACTTATCGGATGATGACTACGAACCTAAGAATAAGACACAAAAAATGTCACATAAAAAAACTTCAGAAAGTGTTCAGAAGTCGGGTCGCAAAAGAGGTCGACCCCCAAAAGGCGTCAATAATTCAAATAATAAGTCTTCTCAACGAAAAATTGTGAAAAAATCAGAAAATGTAAATCGAGTGCCAAAATCCGAGTCTCCAATAGATGAAGGATTAGAGACACCCTTTGAATGCAATATTTGTGGCAAACAATTCGCTAAAGAGTATCGATTGACGCGACACACGTTCACACATTTAGGACACAAACAGTTTGTTTGCGATTTTCCCGATTGTAATCAAAGTTTTGATCTGAAGTGGAAATTGTCTGAACATAAGAGCGAACACAACGGCGGCGATGAAGACGAGTCCTTTGCCAGTAGTGGTACTTCACTTGAGTGCGAATGGGCTGACTGTGGACTTGTGTTTGGCTCCAAACGTGAGCTAACATTTCACGAACACAGCGCTCACGCAAACCGCTCCCAATCTAAGTATTCGTGTGATTGGCCCCAATGTCGGGAAATATTTGAAAATAAAATCGATTGGAGAAAACACGTGAAAACTCACGGAAAGATTACACCCACAGAATGTGGTTACCCTGGTTGTACCAAAACATTTTATAAATTGGATTCTCTTGAAAGTCATCGCAAAATTCACGAAACCTTCACTTTAGAAGAATTATCTTAACACTATATTTGATTTTTTTTTTGTAATTATTTTATGAAATTTTACAATTTACCAATTGACCATGCTCGTTATTTAAGATAATGAGTCATATATAAAATCAGTAGCTTTTGGTGTCGATTATTGCGATTATTATTTATTTAAGAGTCGATATCTTTTGAATTCCATGTAATAAACATTTATATTATTATTAAATAAAATTTGTATAAAATTTATGATTCTTTTAATGAATTTATATTCAAATTTTTAATTTTATTAAATATATTTAGGAAATCATTTTCATTGATTTATAATAAATAATTATTTATATATCGTTTCAATTAATTCTTATAAAAATAAAATGTTATTATTAGTGATTTAATAAAATAATAATAATAATAATTTAATTAAAATAACATTTATTAATAATGAGTTACAATTTCTAAACATTGAGTTTAGACTTTAAACTATGATTAGTAATGAAAGTAATGATTACTTTGAGTCCGGGCAAAATCATGGGTTCAATCCTTTTGAACCCAAAATCATCCATATATTCTCTATGGGTGACATAAGTTCATGGTACTTTTCAAAGGTACCTTTGCCCGGAGTAACATTACTTGATTTATATTTTGAAAATAACTAATAAAATTACAGCAAATTCTCTTTAAGTGGAATATTCAACAATTTCTATAAATTGAATATGTATTTTTAACTAGGCAATTACTTGTTTGAACAATTATTTCTTTAATTCTTTGGTCAAATTTGAACTTTTGTTTTAATTTTAATGATTTTTACATTTATTGGTCTATATATGAATTTTTTGGTTAATTATTAAAAGAAAGTTTGTATTACAAACTATTAGTCAATTGAAGAGTTGCGCCACTCTTTAGGATATGAAATGTCTTAAAATATCGATTGAATTGAATAATACTTTTGTTTATATAAATCATAAAACTGTAAACAAATGCGAAAATTTCTTATTTTGTTTGTTTTGAAATGTTTAGAAGACATAACCCGACCACTAATAGAACCGTCTCGTCGTGGAGTGGAAGTCTTCAATTCCTTTATGTATCCAAAATAGCCTTGGTCGTTATTGTCATTTGGATCATTACTTTACTTATAAGACAAGTGGAATTTGTTAACAAATTTAGTGGTTCGACACTAATTCTGTGTTAAATGATGTCATAATTGCCATAATTTATCCTTTAATAGAGCCATCGATTGGTACCCCTAATGAAGACGAACTGTTTCTGGACATCAGTCAAACAGTAGTCCTTCCCCTCCAACAGGACCTCAGTTTCACAATCGGAGAGGGAATCAAAAGCGGAGAAATTATACCAAATTGTGGTCTTCCAGTGAATTGTGCCGCCAATCAGTTTGCAGTACATCTCTTCTCGGGAAAGGATAATAGCATTTACCCGAAGTTATGCGTCGACGGAAAATAGTAAACAATTTTTTAAACATTTATTACTTTATGACAAACAAATCACTTATAATATATTTGAACACAAAATAGTATTTTGAATAAAGGACTCAATGGTTGCGGTCGAGGAATCAATTTAGTGGTCATCGATAACATCACGCGATCCATATTAAGGGTTTCCAATTTCGATACCTATGCGAGGGGTGACTCAATTGACTGCATTTCCGTTTAATCATTTGCTATAAACAATTCCAGACTCACAGCCATTGGAAGCATTACTTCTTACCTTAAGAACTGGCGATATATTAATAATGGTTACCTTCGATGAGCCGACTTCGAAGTTAGTTTTTTGTTCAGAATTGTTTTCAGCTCTTCATTTAATGAATGTATTGTAGACTCTCTAAAATTGCAAAATTACTTCTTCATCAAATCGGAAGTAATTGGGCTCAGAATCTGATATATCGGAGCAGTTGGTATATAATTACTCAAAAAGGAATCGATGGATACACTCCTTATGAAAGTGTAATTTTATTCCAAATTTTATTAAAATGTTTGAATTGATTTAACATTTTGTTGTTGTCCTTACAGTTGAATCTTCCGTTTGCCAGCGGTTGGGGTGACTCTCATGACATACGATTATGTGTTCCCCTTCAAAGTGAGGTTTGATTATAAGTTATTCAAAATTACTAATTAATTGATTAGTAAAAGGACTTCGCGTAAAACCGGATCCAATTCTCGATCGAAACCCTAAAAGAGTAAAATTCTGTGAAAAATATTCCCAACAATTTCCTCTGTTTTGTGAGGGTATGTGTCATATGACTCAAACGTTATCTAATTTTATATAATTAAATTTGTTTTTAAAGGAAATGTGATTAACGACCCCTTAATTCCGGCCCGTATTTTGAAGTTTTTGCCAATCAGTCACGAAATAGTAAAGACACCAATTATTGTATTAACGGCTCAGACATACGCAGAAAATATTTATTTGCCCCTAACTCTTGAAACAGTTGTTAGACAACCCGGAATCACTCCCAGGAATGTTATAGTTTTCTACGATTCAGTCCACTGTCTTTCCATCGCTTATTTGGCAGAACTTTTCGATTTTATGTCAAATGATTTGTCAGATTTTGGCACAAATTTGGACGAAGTTTTGAGAACAACACAATTACTTTTTCCCGACTCAAGAACTTTCATTATCATAGATATGAACACTTTATTAGCTCCAGATTTTATCCCATTTATGGCTCAATTAATGCCATATCTTTTGACTGATGGCTCAGACATAGAGGCCATCTCTGCCTGGAATGACAACGGCTTCAAAACAGTGTCTAACGATAGTTCGGCCGTATATCGTGTGAAGTCAAGTCATTATAAGCCGCGATTCGCAGCGATGTTTAAAAAGGGGTTTACTTTTAATCTGAGCTCAAACTTTTTGTGGTCCTTTAATGAGTATTCCATCGATAAAAATATAATAATACCCGACGTTTCCCGAGTCTTATATTTAAATTATGAATCAAATTCTGCGACGAATGAAATTCAAGAGTTTGTTATGGATTTTATGCAACGAAAGCGATCGATAAATATGTAATCATTTAGTCTTTCATTTTATTAATTAAATGATTGCTTCCAATAATCATTTGTATAATTAATTAGTGAAGAAGAAGTTTGGCTAAAACTCTATGAATTGGGCGATGGATATAAATTTTACGAACAAAGTATTGAACAAATACTGAAACAAAGTTCTGTTGTATCAGATGTTAACGAATTGGAGAAAATGCTGTCCAATAAAGACAAGTAATCAATCAGTTATTGAATTTTCCATTTAATTAATTATTAATTTTCACAAAAGTTTTAGAAGATATTTCTCGATATACTGTGATAGTGCTGTGCAATGCAGACAAGTCTGTGCTGACTTTGGTCTGGCCAACTGTCTGCCCCATTTGATTATTCCCAACATTGGTGGAGTTATCAAGTAAGTTTAATTCTATAGAATTTTCCGTTATATTTGTTTTATCACTGAATAATATTTTGTGAAAAAAAAGGTTTTCCAAACGAATGGGTGACACAATCATCTTGGTCAACAGAACTTACAAATAATGTTTCCGTCAATTTTGACATCGAATTCAATGATAATATTTTAAATTTAAGAGAATATAAATCCATTTGTTTTTAATGATTTTAAATGTCTTACAAATAATGCTTAAATTTTTTGATTCAAAATATTTATTTATAAAAAGTCTATTAATATAACGTTAAATAAACCTAAAGTTTTCTATGAAATCAAAATTTTATTTATGATTCAATGAGAGTCTTATCTATAGGGGATGTGAAGACAATTCAATCTCAGAGATGTCTAAACCTAACAAAAGTAAGAGTAGAAGTTTTAAACAAAACATTTTGTTATGTCTCAATGGTCTAGTGGTCAGAGAACTCGCCTAAAGAGCGAGCCTTTAGGCGAGCTCTTAAGGCGAGAGACATGAGATCGAATCCACAAAACACTTATTAGATGACAAACAGATACTTAAGATATAAAATACTATTTTTAAGACTATTTTTAAATTTTTAGAATTAATTTTTGTTAAATTAAAGACAAATTTTGTATATTTTTATTAAATGGATTTAATTTTACAAATTTAAAAAAAACATTAAAAACATTTTATTTCAAAATTAAAAGAATAGTCAATAGATGCGAACTTCAGTTTTGTTGTCTCTCTTTCGGGTTTTTGTTGTTTCTGTAGTCAATCGATTGTTAACTAAAACATAAAACGATTAAAATTTATTTAAAATAAAATAA
>JAQIXI010001260.1:0-14662 GCA_034700165.1 Galumnidae sp. Gr-Ori-00277 | reverse complement strand
TAGTGTCACTTCAAAGCACTAGAATTGAGGAAAAATATCTAAATATTAAGAATTAAAAATTGTCGCAAACAATGCATATATAATGTAAATATAATGAGAAAAACTGCAAATATTTATTAACTTTTATTTAGAAAATGTGGTTAACTTTTTGTGATTAAACTTTGATAATCAGATAACTTATTAGCAGAGATGGCAAAAGTCGAGATCTTGAAAGGGTATACCCTCCCCTCAGGGCTAAAAACTTCGACAGACCTAGTGCTTGTCTAGATATAGACGTTAATTAAGGTTTCAAAATGTCAGGTATTTTACCCATTTTGGTCTCCCAGAGGGGTATTTAGGAAAACTTCTATAAGTGTTCTAATTTCTGAATAAAAATTAAGTAAAAAAGAAAAGAAAGTCTTATATAAATTTGTGATTCATTTAATAGGACGGACGCAAACCGGGAGAAATGGTTCCAATTCAAGAAGTCTTATCTCAATTGAGATCTACTGATTCCAGTCATTATAGTTTGGAAGAAATTCGCAAAAGACCGGAAGGACTTAATCCTCTTTGTCTCGAATCTTATTTATCTGCCGAAGATTTTCAAGTATTTATTGGTTTTATTAATTAATTATTTTCTTAAAAGAAATATTTGATGAATTTGTAGGAAACTATGGGAATGTCGAGGGAAGAATTCTATAGTTTGCCCGCTTGGAAACAAACAAGTTTAAAGAAGAGAACTCAACTCTTCTGAATTTCATTCCATAGAACGCAACAAATGCTTTAAATATTTTAAGAATCTGTGATTACTTTTATAAATCTCTGCCTAAAAATGTCGCAAAAAAGTATTAATATTATAACCGATAAAAGAAATTTAATTGCATTTAAAGAAAAGCATTTTTAAAGAATTTGTCGAAAATTAATTTATTTTATGTTTTAAAAATCATTTTAAATAAAATTTTAAATTTAGAATTATTTGCATATATTTTGCAAATATATAACTAAACAATTATTACTGGGGATAACCATAGGGACGGTTATATGGATTACTGAAGGGAGACATTGGGTGCCAGGACTGCGGTGGGCGATACCCATAATTATTTGTTGTCGGTATTGAAGACCACTGCAAATGAGGGTTTGGATGACCGAAAGGCGTTTGTTGAGGAACGCCATAGTTTGAAACGGTTTGTGGCGGTGAAACCAATACCGATGACTGGGAATTCATATTCGATTGCATTGAACTAATGGCAGGACTCACTTCGTCCTGAATTGGAACTGTTATTAGATTAGAACGCGAACTGACGACTGGTATTGGGCTTTGAAATGAACTGTTATATTGTGCCGATCGGGCCGTCACTCCACTCAGTGAAGTCGAAACGTCTTTAGATGTGATATTAGTGGTCGATATGGTATTAGTATTTGACTGATTCAACGTATTGGCGGAAATCTGTCGTCTGAGGTGTCTGTGCTCGATATGCGCCTGAAGGTCGCGTTGGCTCAGATATGTTCGCCTACAGGAGTCGGTCTGACACATGAAAACTGTGCCCAACGGACTTTTTTCAACTCTTATCACTTTTTCTCGACAACGCGGACACTGTTTATCATTTTGTTGACTACAATTCAGACAAAAGACATGTTTGCACGCAATCTGTCATTCAATCAAAAGTTAAAATAATTGATTAAACCATTGCTTCCATTCATACCATTCTTCCGTAAACCAGAATCGGGAGAAAACACTTTTCGCAGCAATGAATCCGTGGATTAACCACTTTTTCTCCGATAAGATTAACCCTATGTTTCCAATTCAAGGGTTCGTTTCCAAGAAGTGCTTTCGATGCCGGCGTCACAAACGAAAGGGTCAGCTCTGACTCAATGCTCTCATCGACTAAAAACATTTAAAAATATTTAAGCGACGAATAAACAAAATAATACATTAAAATATGTGAGCTTACAATCGGTGGTAGACTTGAGATCTGAAAGCGAATCACTTTTCTTTAAAATGTCATTATTTTCAATGTCTTTATCCACAAATTCTCGATTCAACTCTTTTTTAACACTTTTTTCTGGTTTCGTCGCCTTTTTCGGACTCTTTGTCTTTTTGGCTCTACCGGGAGGTCGTCCCCGACCCCGACCTCTGCCCCGACCGGGTTTACGATTTGTCTTTTTCTCATTATCTGAACCCATTTTAACGAAATGAGCGCCAAATTAACAATAAATTAAAAGTTGTTTACAAAATGTGTGTTTTATATAGAAGTCATTTAAATAGTGATTTCATTCACAAATAGCGTTACTATAAATCTCTCATTCATTCAATAATATTATTATTAATGAATTTAATAATTATTATTTCTTTATCTGATTTCAAATAAAAATCATATCGAAAGAGTTGTTCAAAATAATGATAAATTAAATTAAAACAAATTTAGAGTCAAAACAAAACTAAGATTTAAAATAAATTTTATTAAAAACATTGAAAAATAGGAAATAAAAAATCAATAAATAAAGGATACTATTAACACATTGAACTGTTTTTTATGGGGAAGTCTCTCTCCTTTAGTGTTTCAAAACAGAGTCTATAATAAAAGGCTATTTTCAAGAAAACAAAGTTCTAAAGAGAAACCGCTTCCAAACCAATAATTATTTATTTAACTAATTCTCAATAAATTAAACAATAAATAAATAATTGTCTATAAATCAAATTTTAAATTTCATTTATAAGTTTTAATAATATTTAAACTGAGAAACATTTTTTATATAAAAGTTCTTTAAATTTTAAATATTGGGTTCGGTTTTACTCAAACCCAATATATTGAGTTTTATTCTGTTTAACGGATAACAGATTGAAGTAAAGGTACTCTACTATACTATACGTGTAAAGTATTCTCGAATAGTCTGTAGTAAACTATTGTAAACTATTAGTGTTTACGTGACTAACAGTTCAGTTCAAATTCAAATTCAATTCTTTTAATTTAATTCAATTTTGTGACACTTTTTTGTGATTATTTGCATTTATTGTGAGTATTATTTTGCCATTAATTCTATTAAATTAATTGACAGTAAATATATTTAATCAATAATTTATTGATTTTATTATGAAATTAGCGCTAAATTATCGGTTCTTTCTTTTTATGCTTTGATTGCAATTAAAACTTTATTAAAAAAAAGTCATTTAAGTCATCATTTTTTGGATATTTTCTGTATTTTTGTTTATTTTACTAAAAAACTGAATCAAAACAATTGTTTATCATTTGATTAAATCTTAGGAATTATGGAAAACAGTTATGAAAATACTATCAATGAATTGGTGTCTGAATTAAATGGTATTAAAGAGAATGCAATCGATAACAATGTATTTGATCTCAACAAAAGTCAAGTCAGCGTTGAATCCATGGATTCGCAAAAAGTTGTGATAAATTTCAAAGTAAACTATAGTTAAGTTTTTTTTTTTGCAAAATTAAACTCTTATTTGATTTCAGTTAAGTAAAAAAGGAGTCACTCTTTCTTCACTCGAAGACCCAAATGGTAGCCAAAGATCTCCAGTTTCTGGAAGTGATAGAACTGATGCCAACAATTCTAAATCGTTTGCTTCAAATGAAACAATTGATGACAAGACTCAAGACATAACTCAAAACAATTCCAATACTTCTTTGAAGAGTCGGTATTCGCGGCGAACCATTTCTGAGTCAATAAATGAGGTTTTTTTTAATTTTATTTAAATTAAAAACTAATTCAACTGTTTTTTACTTAAAGGAAACAAAGAAAGGAATTCTGAAATATTCCCAAAATTGGAACCGAAGAACCGTTTCTGAGTCAAACTGTGATTCAGTTGACCTCGACTTAGACCTGTTGTCAATATTCTGGCACTCGATTGAAGACGTCTATAGTGACGATGAATTGTCTGAAAAGAAGCATAAAAAGAACGTCCGTTTCAGTGAAAATGTCTCCCAAACAGTATTTCGTCCGAATTCTAGTATTTTAGGCCGAAAACTGAAAAACCAAAAGAGAGCCAAAAACCGCAAAAATAATCGAAAGATTGTAAATAATTCGACTGAAGATATTTCGACAAAAACCGAGTGCGAGCGGACCCGACAGGACAGTGGATATGATAGTGAAGACAATGCGCTTCACATAGAAAATGAAATCTCACTTAAAGGGCACCAAAAGAGCACTGATATCGCAATTGAAAGGGGTATCGAAAAACTTCATTTCAATTAAGGGGTAACGAAAAAATACTAAACATTTGAACCCTGTTTTTGTACAAATTTAAGCCTTTTTAGAGTTTGTGTAAGAATTTATTGAAAGGTTTGAAATTTCTAGAATTTAAGAATATTCCCGATATTTTTGTAATCAATTCGTCGGTATTTAAAGGAAAAACTAATCGATTTATAATCACATAAATAGTTTATGTATTTGTTTGTTAAGATTTGGATAAAATTCTGGTTAATTATAATAATTCTATAAATTATAGACTTTTCTTAATCTGTGATTTGTTATTAACACTTCATTTCTTTTTGTAGATAAAAATAATGCATATTTTGATAAACAAAAAAATACATAAAAAATTTGATCCATAATATAATGAGTATTCAAAATAAAAGTTCAAAATAATTGTATAAATTCTGACCTCATTTGTGAATAAAATTGTTTTCAATGGTTTCAAATTCTGAACTAATCTTTTGATTGAATTTAATAGAAATCACTAAAACAAATAAACAAAATATTAGCTTTAATTTCAAGTGTAGGCCTTATCTTCAATGATTTGATACCAGAAAACATTGTCTATTAATATAATAAATGTAGTATTAGTTTCAATCACTTTTATTTAGAGTCCACTTATTCTCTATTCTAAGAAAAGTTTTACTCTTTAAGTGAATTGTCGTCTCTTTTGATGTTTTCTTTTGTAGTCATCGATTGCTTTTTCTCAATGAAAACTTAATTTATAACTCAAAACATATTTAAAAACAGATTTAAAAGAGAAAAAATGTTTCATTTATTCGGTTTAATACTTCTTTTCTTAAAAATAATGTATTTGATGTCAACCATTAATTGTCTCGACTATAATGAAGAGGAAAATCACGAAGACTTGTCATTAAACATAAGTTTAAAAGAGACAAATCTAATGAATGAACCGATTCTTAATGATCTCAAAGATATCGAACGTTTGGCGCGTTTTGTTCTCTTAAGAGGACACATCATTATAGATCCCACGCATAGAGTTGTAATGAATGAGCCCCGAATCAATCGACTCATTGATTATTTTCATGACTTTCAACTTCGAAAAGGAAGAAAGTCTCCGATGGAAGACAGAGACCTCGGATGTGAGCAATTTGCTAATAAGAAACCCAACACTAAAGAATTGTGTGAAGTCGTTACTTCTGAGTGCCTTTCCTCGAGTGAAATGTTAGATTTAGTGCCCAAATCCTCCATTTCTTTCCATCAGATCATAACCAGATTATGTCCTCTAATTCTGTTTCAACAGATGCGACCCATTTGTTACGGTGAGTCTCATCGTTCAACACAAGAAGAAGAGAATCAAATACTAAAATTAGTTGAGCCCTCCATTGAGAGGGTTTGGGGATTCGCTGTTCTTTTCGATACTCTTTCTATAGTTGTGTCGATGGGAGGACTCATAGTATTGCCATTTCTCAATAAAAATGCCCGAAGAATAATCCTAACACTTTTTGAAGGTCTGGCCGTCGGCGGTCTTGCGGTTAATATAACTTTTGTTATTTAGAATAAAATTTGATTAAATATTTGTCTAATAATAGGGATCTGCTATTCTTCATCTCTTTCCACAAGCATTTGATATAATCGACGAAAAATATAGAATTTATTTTTGGCAGACATTTCTCATATTCGTTGGAATTTATATGTTTTATATAATTGAAATGTCGATCAAAATTATAACAACTTTCAAAAGTAAAGGCAAACGAAAGCGACCCTCAATTGGAAGGGAAGAAGAAAAAGATATTTTGCCCGGAATTAAACTCACGGTTTATAAACAGTTCCCGAATGAGGGACAACACATTCAATCTTTTGAAACGCAAAGAAATCGCTCCAATTCTGTGGTACAGAGAGAGGCACTTCTCAACTCAACTCGAGAGCAATTGGCTCAGTGTTTGTCAACAGTAAATGTGGTGACCCCCGTCACCACCGCTCAAAAGTTTTCAGATAACATTAAAACGGATACATTGAAGAAAATGCAAACCAAAGAAAATATTGTTCCGGGTATCAGAAGTCAGCGCTTTGACCAGGACTCACTGCCTACAGTTACCATCGACACAGTTGCCTGGATGATTGTTTTGGGTGATGCTCTTCTCAATTTTATTGATGGCCTTTCAATGGGAGCCGCTTTTGACCGAAACATTTTGGCCGGAATTAGTATATCAGTTGCCGTTATGTTAGAAGAAGTGGCACATCGTTTGGGAACGTTTGCTGTACTGATAAGAGCCGGAATGAAAATGAGACAAAGCTTTTTGTGGATTCTATTGAGTGCCTGTGCATCATATCCAGGTCTGGCTTTGGGTATATTTTTGGGCGATGAGGCAGAAGAGGCCTCTCCTTATATATTTGCGTTATCGGGTAATCCAATAAATTTAGAATTAATTTAGTATTAAAAGAACATTAATTTTAGGCGGATTTTTCCTGTATATGGCATTAGTGGATGTCATGCGAGCGATGAACCGGTCGTTGGAAAACGCGTCCCGAAAGGGAGTGAAAAGTATGCTTCAAATTGTGGCGCTTCAAAACATAGGAATTATTTTATCCGTTATTTTTCTGGCATTACTTGCATTCTATGAGAGAGAAATGGATTTCGAAAGAGTAGAGTTGGAAGAAATCGCCGAAAACTCTCTCGAATAGACATTTGTTTGACATCTCTTTTCAATGATTGCATCGATTCCTGATTTTAAAATTTTATTTAAAAAAATTCAAAATTATTGTTAATATCAGAATTGTTTCACGATTTTGCATATTTGTGTACATATTCCTTGACTTTGCTATGAAAGCTGTCCTTATCTCTCATGAAATGGTTGGCCGCCTCATCATTGAGGGGGTCCTCAAAGTTTAGTAAATCCTAATATAAATTAATTTAAAATTCATTTCAAATCAAAATAAAAGAAATTACATTAAAGAGAGAGTTGAGACCCCAAACAACATCTTTTAGAGTTCTGGTGGGCGCCCAACCCATACCATCAATAGAACTCTCCCGCAATAAACTGAGGCAAATATCTCCCTCTTCTGAGATGTTTGGATGCCATATACGGGTCAGACATTTGACTTGAGGCGGCTTTAAATCAATAAACAATTAGTTTTAATTTCAATTCAATGAAAAAGAGACCAAAATATTGTACTCTTGAGGCACTTCTATAGTAAATTTAAACTTTCCTCCGGACCAAAAACAGTCTTCAGGAGGACTTATATAGAGATCAAATCGAAACAATTCGTTAGAATTGGGAAACATTACAGAACAGGAGTCAGGCATTTGTCGCTCCATTTCCTGTACTTCTATACAATTAAATCAAACTTTAATTAAAATTATTGTCAAAAAAAAATGTATAAAACCTTTCAGTAAAAGAGTGTCTCTAATGAGAGGTCTCTTTCTTTGATTATTATTTTCTTCGGATTTCTTTTCTTTAATTTTTTTCGCTAAACTTATCATTTTTATTATCAAAACAAATCAATTATTTCTCGGATGAGTTAAATAACAAAAGTTTTGATTGAAGTAAACGAAGAAAATTTTTAATAATAATATTCATTACTTTTTTAAAAATATTAAAAAAAATGATTTAAAAAATTGTTTTAAAATAAAAGATTAAAATTTTTATCAAAAAACCGGCGAAACTCTGAAGGATTTAAATTCGTTGAAATTAAAAATTATTATTAAATTAATATTCAGTCTTTAAAATCCAATAATTTATTAAATTTCAAACAAATTTAAATTAATTTCTTTCTCATAATTTACACTTAATTTAAATCGATTTTAATTTATTATTATATTTAATGTTTTCATTTGAGTACTTATAAACAAATGACGTCACTTTTGCTGACATTGATTTATAAAAAGACCATGCTCATCTATGTTTAAAGTCAGCCTGACGTAAGGAAAACAAACAAATGGCCGCCATGGTGTTTTAAAGTTGTCTTTGAGCATGTCCAGAATTATACTCTACATGCTTATTGGTTAAACAACTTAAAAAAATATTGTCAGCCATATTTGTTTGTTTTCCTTACATCAGGCTGACTTTATATGCTTCACTCTATTCAAGTATATGATATACTTGTATATCTTCAAATCAAAATATTAGTTTAGATTTCATAACAAAGATTTTGTTTAAGTTTTAATAATTTTTATTAATTTGAATTAATATCAATTAAAAAATATTTATTTAAATTCTATTTTTTAATTAATAATAAATTATGTTTTGGGTTAAGACTAAGGATGTTAGGGCTGAAGTTTACCCAAGATTTAGGCTAAAATTTATGGAAGATTTAGGCCTCTTTTGAAGATCTAGCCTAAAACTAAAGATACAGTAAAAGCCATTTTTTGTTACGAATAAAATATTGATATAATAATATGTAATTCATTACTAAATATTAAATAAAAACATATTTAATAAAATGTAAAATTCATTAATTTTAAGTCACATAATCGAAACAATAATATTTTTATAACAGTAAATAGCTTTTACTGTACCTCAAATTGAAAACCTCTTCAAGAACAAATTGTACAGTTTTTTTATGATCATGGATATTAATAATTAATATTAACAATTATTGTTAATATTTTGAAATTATTAAATTCAAATTAATCAATTACTCAAAAATGAGTATGGTCAGCCTCAAGCTATAACTTGCTAAATGTTATTAAAATAACCCAATGTTTAAAAATTTGAAGATTTAAGTTTTTTTCAGATTTAGCCTAAATGTTGAAGATTAAACTCTTCATCCCTGGTTAAGACTTAAGAATTTTATATATCTTTTATATATCATATTTTATATACTTTTGTATAAATTATATTAAAGGCTTTAATTTAAAGCCAATCCGTTATATTTTAACTATAGTAATGTTTTAGAGATATTGAATTATAATTTATAACTTCATTCAATTGAAGGAAAACTTCACTTCAAGTATAAAAGTTTAAATAATATACAGAGTCTGTACAATAAGAGTTGAGAAAAATTCTCGCAATAAATATATATTTTTATATAAATTTATGACATTTTAATGATAGCATCGAAAGGGAAAACATGACTCAAACGTAAAGACCTTCACTTCTGGTAATTGTTATCGAATTGATTGTCATTTTATTCAGACTTAGTTTTAACAATTGATTTGATTTTAGATCCGAACGCAGATTATATACAAATTATATAAAACATATTTATATGACGTCTAAATCCCTAATTAAACACTCATTTCTGTTCAAACAAATCATCAAATCTTTTGATTTGAAAATTTAATTCATTCAATGATTCAATGAATATAAAAATTAAAAATTGTGTCATTTCTAACAAAAATCCCAAAATTAATCCCAAAAATGTTAAGAACGACGACAAGAATCAGTGAAAATGCTATTAATGTTAACGTTTAAGGAAGTATTGGATTGCATTCAACGATATTTATGGTACGTATTATTCAATTCCAAAAAAAAGAGTTGTTTTGATTAGAAATGAAATGAAGTAAAGGTTTTGGTCTTTTGCCTAAACTTTGATCTGAAGGTTATTCGCCCCACAATTCACTACAATTCAATACAATTCAATGCAATGAATGCAATGAAATACAATAATTGTTTTATTTGACGACAAAATATTTGTTTTAAACTATTCTTCTCATAAATCGTTGAATTTTTTGAAGTTTGTGTTACACTAATTGATATAAATTAGAGTCAATTATTTGTCTCAAAAGATAAGATACTTAACGATAACTCGACTAATGTTTTGTTGTGTAGGAAAACGATTAAAAGTGTGCTATAAATGATATAAATGTTATAATAAATGGGAAATTATTTTCATTTAATTGATTTGTTTATTGTTTTTGTTGAGTATATATAATCGTAAGGACTAAAACTGGACGAAATACGAAATGCCGAAACATTTGAGGGTAAAAATATCGATAAAAATTCATTTTTGCGAAACAAATGTCGAACTAATGATGAGATAATTAAACGCAAATCGTTAACAGTTGTCGACAACGACTGTCACTCATTTCATAATAACACTAATAATAAGACAATCGCTGACTCCTCGACAATAACAGGTCTAACAAATGCTTTTAGTCTTTAAATTCAATATATTTTATGTTTTATTTGTTTTATTGATTGGTTTTAATGTCATATAAGAGTAAGACATTTGTGGACAACTTTTTATTATTTTATTACATATTATAACCCAATCATTGTTTTTGGCTCTAAAATGATGTTCAATGAAATGCCAATAATTTGTGACTCTTTTTCATCTGATTATTAACGCCTATAATAGCCTTTAAAAGCCTTTAATAAACCTTTTCTTTAATTGAATGCACTCTTCAGTTGTCTTTTTTTACAATTAATTTATCAAATTTTTTATCACAAAAAACAACAGAAAAATGACTTTAAATCTTAAAAGCATTAGAAGTGAAGATAACAAACATTTACTGAATTATGAAATCAAATATTTTATCATAAATTCATTGCTTTAACGAAAAACTGTTATAATAATAGAAAACATAAAATTTTTGCAGACATTTGTAATAACAGCGATATTGTCGACGAAGTGGAACTGTTGACTCTCGTCGAAGACCAGATTCCAAGATATAAACTTCGTTACGACACTATCACCCAATTTTCAGGTAAAACTAACCTTGCTTAAATTGTCTAAAATTTCTTTAAAATAATTTTTTAAAGGCTATGAAAACAATGATTTTTACATAAAGACTCCAATCATAGACAGCGACACTCCAATAGACTTAAGTCCCGACACATTAAAGGAAACACTGAATTATTTTGTTCTCTCTTCTGACCGTTTGAGCCAAATGACCAAAACTTATAATGACATCGAAGCCGTCACTAAACTATTAGAAGAAGTATTCAATTAATTAATTATTTTGGTTTCAATATGTGTTTCTTTTAAATATATAGAAAGAAAGAGACCTCGAATTAGCCGCACGAATAGGACAGACTCTTTTAGACCGAAATCAGTTGTTGACCGCTCGTAATGAAGAACTTGAAGCTGACCTCAACTCATCCAATGAAGCGGTAAAATGTAGTCAATTATTAGACTTTCTTTTCTGTCACTAAATTTATTGCTTTTATTAAAATTAAATGACTATCGAAAGCAAAATTCATTCCTAATTTTCATTATTTTTTGTTTGTTTGTAATCGTTTGCATTAAAACATTTATTTTTTAGGTCGAAAAACTTAAGTTTGATTTGATTAACACAAATGAAAGGGTTTGTCATTTGTTTTAATTTATTTTTATTTCAATATTCCACTGATTTTTTAAATAATAAGCAGTGAATTGACTAAATATAAACTCATTTTGAAATTCTTTTAACTAAAAGAATATTCTTACAACTGAACTAGGTCATTCAACTAAAACATGAACTTTCGATGAAAAATGGTTTATTGCAAATATACAGCGCAGACATTGAGGCGCAAGAGTTTGAATCTGAAGCGAGTGAACCACTTTCTGATGAAAAGGCTTCGATTCTAACAAATTGGGAAGAAATTCATAAAAGGATCGGTAATTTAGAAGAGGAAAACCTTAGACTTAAATGTGAGGCCATTTCCAGAGCCAATGACATTGAAGTTGAAGAGAAGAAAGAATTATTACTTATCCAGGACTGCGCCAAACAATTGAGTCCGTTTTATTGACACACTTTTTATTCTAAGTTTAATTTATTTAATTGATTGACAGCTGAAGCCAACCTTCAAATATTGAAATACCAGGAAGAAGTCGGACGTAAAAATGAGGACAATATCAGTCAACAGGAAGAGATCACAAATATGGTCACACAAATTGTTGAGTTGCAAAGAAGAGTTCGCGACCTCACCATTGAAAGTGAATCTCTTCAAAATGCACTGAATATATCCCACGACTGTCAAAATGAATTATCGCTCGAATTAATCGAAATTAAAGAAAAATATGGAACACTTTCGGCAGCATTTCAGGAGTTGCAGACAGAATTCAAAAAGAGATCCCGTCTTAATTCAAGTCATTATACATTTATGCCTTTTTCCGAATCCTTGGCCTCAGAAATAGAATCAATAATTGAAAGCGAAGGCTCTGAAGGGGAGCTTTCTTTAGGTTCTTTAGGTTTCGGCATTCCTTGCAGTCGAACAAAGAAAAAGTCTATTAATAAAGAAGATATGCGTTGTTATAGTCCTGACTCTGTACTGTCCGGCGAATCATTTTATTATCGATATAATAATCCGCAGCCAATGATTGGTTTCCCTCCACATAAAACTTATTATTTGCCAAATAAACTACAAATCGTTAAACCAATTGAAGGTTCGGCGACTTTAAGACAATGGCAAAAGTTAGCCACTCCTCATTTGGGTGCAATCCTTGAAAGCCTTCCCGGAGTACCAAACAAAGCAATTAAAGACATAAATCAGGAATTATTAGATTTAAATCTGAATTCGATAAGAGTTTGTATGAATAGTGTAATCAGTTGTCAAATGAATTTTGTTTCGACTAATTCTATATTCACGTATACAACGACTTCATTATCACAAACAACTGAATTGACTTCAGTCACTAATAGCTTTTCAAACGTTCAACTCTCGACTGGCAGAGAGTCCCCCATTTCTTCCACTTCTCATCATTTATTTTCTCAGTCTATCGGAAGTTCCCATAATTTTCTGACAGAAGAGGTTTTATTACATTTTTTTATTTGATTTATTGATTTTAATAGATAACTAATTACAGGAAAATTCATCCGACAAAATGACGAATTCTATTCAGAGTGATTTATGTTTGGAGACTATTATTGCTGGTATTAATTTTTATTAGAGAATGACCTAGGCTATTCATAATACTTTCTATTTTTGAGAATTTTATTTTTTTAAATGACAAAAATGTCATAAATTATCTTTTATTACACTTTTGTTGTTATTATTACAACATTTATAATTAGTGTCTCATAAATTGTGGTCATTCTCTCTCTCGTTATTAATTCAAACAAAACCTTATTTTTATTTTTGATCCTTTAGTTGACTCCAATCATATAATCACTAAAAATAATGAGATATCATCTGATATAAAGTCAGAGGACAATACCTCAACGATAAAGTCTTCGCATTTAAATTATAATCATAATAACAATAATGAATCAAAGAGTTGTTTCATCAAAAGTCCAGAACATTCCCCACTCAAACATTCATTCAATTCAACGAATTTGTCGGACAAAGGATTGAGTGGAATGTCATCACTATTAGACATGGGTTGCAATAATGGAATAATTATGAAATGCAATTCATTATCATTGAAGACAAAACCTAATAAACCGAACTCATTGTCGCTCAAAAGTGATGCCACAACTATTGTTACCTCAACGGTCTCCGACTTTTCGCTTTTGAAAACTCTCCGAAAAGGAGGGTTTGTTTGAAATTTGTGTGAAATTGATCTGATTGTTACCTATTTTCTGTTGTTAAACATTTGTTGGGGTCTTCTAAGAAGTTTATCAGTGATTTTAGTATAAGTCGTGCCTTAATTCCTATTTTTCATAATTAAAACTAGTCTTAAATAATAAGTTTTGAACATTTGTTGACTTAAAAAGTATTTATTTGATTATAAATTATCTGAAAAAGAGATAATCTAATCATTCCTTTAATCGATATTTTAGCCAAAATATGTTTAGAAATATTGAAAAATCAGAAATGATTTCATTTTTTTCGGTACTTATTTTGAGATTTAAAACTATTTTTGATGCAATTAATTATCTTTTATTTTATATACAATTAAAAATATTTTAGTTAAGAAGTAATTCGTTTTAATTATAAATCAAATCTCATTTCGCATTCATTCGCATAAAGTTTTAATTGATTTTTTAAAAAATTATTTTCAAAAGTTTTTATTTGTTTCAAAAGTAGTAAATGAATTGAAAATGTATCATGCTAAACTCATTATTATCGATAAAAAAGCATAATATTTGTGTTCTCTTAAAATAAAATTTTAATTAAAGTTTCTTAAAAATTTTCGATTTATTTGAAAAAATAAATAATTTTGAGTTCACTTTAAAAAAATAAATGATTTAATGGAATAAAGAGTTATGGAAACAGTTATGAAAACTACGAGTTGTTTGACATTTACAACAAATTTATGTTAAAAATCGTATTTACTTCCGGTATTCAGAGACTAATTAAACGTCTGCTCGAGAATAGGACTTAAAAGTGTATTAAACCCGAAATTGAAAAAAAGGACCCAAAATGTGGAAACTATTAATTGACTACAATTTCCTTAAATCATTAATTAAGTGAGTATTCAATCATTATTTAAATATTGATTTTAAACATTAAAATTCCGTATATTTTTTGGATAATTGATTAATAAAATGATAAGTCGTTTACTTTTATATTGGTATGAGAAAAAAGGTGCATTTTTGGGTGCATTTATTTCTTATTCACAAATACTATTATAAAATTCAATTAAAAACTATACCCTTTAATAATCAAATATATATTAAATATTTTACCTTTCCTGT